>JAZAYU010000033.1:2832551-3082551 GCA_038501625.1 Corbicula japonica
GATCAATCTGTTTGAAAAAGTTAAATACCTCTGTTATTGACACACTAACTTCTATTTAACTTTTACAAGAGATTGAAATGTTTGAAAATTCTTTGTATATGTAGGCATATTCTAGATCTGTATCATTGTATGGCACTTCTTCATGCAACTTGAGGTAATTCATTATTGAAGGAACCATCTTGAATAAGACCTTAAGGTGAACTCTGGACAAAAAGCAAAGTTTGTTCACAAGAACTTGTATGAATGAATGTTTGTGAAACCTGTTAGTGCTCATTATGGAAGTATTCATAAAGTGTTTGCAAATGTAAGTCTAATTGTATAATGTATTCGTTCACATAACATATTAATCTAATTTATATTAACCTGGAAACATTTTTTTTCAAATGGCTGATGATTGTAAATCAAGATCAGCTGACACATCCTTGCTGTCTGATCTGGATCTACACTTCAAATCTTGGTCACGAATAACTCACTGAATCTAAAAGCCATCAGTGTAGATCCTTATCATATGGCATGGATGTGCCAGGTCTACCCTGTTTGCACATGTGATAAAAGGTTAATTTTAATGCCAAAACACTTCATTGTAGATTTTATTTCAAGACATAAACATATCTTGTGACAAGTGGTAAAAGAGAATGTTTCAATTTACATGATATACTGATTCTTTTTTCCCAAAGGATTACTGCAGGATATGCATTTTACAGGCTATTAAAAATCCAAGTTCTCTAATAAAAATTTATTAAATTACTAACAGTTTTATTTATTAAAAACTTGTTGCAGGTGCAGTAACATTAACCATGTTTTACAAATTAAAATCTAAATTTATGGCAGATCGTATAAAACGTAAATTGGTTTTATATTTTGGTCTCATTTCCAGAACTGTTGTGGGATTTATTTTATTGCTTTGTATTGAAAGAATAGATCCATAACATTCGGAGCTGATGTGGGAAAAATCATTAAACAATCACAAAAATTATTTGTGTTAAAAATGTCTGTAGCAAAAATCAGAGTTTGCATTAATATTTTTCAGAGAGGGGATTGCCTCGATCAGTATCCAACAAGAGAAAACGGTGACACAATGTATTTCGGGTCCCAGATGCTTAGCCCAGAACGAGGCTCCTACAGCTCATTAAAGGGAGTCAACCCGCAAGATTCGATGCTGTCTTTGTTTCCAGATGATGACAGTGGTTTCAAGTAAGTACTAATTGATGTTGATCCGGCATGTAAACAATTTTGCGCAGGGAGTTTGCAAGCATATAACAGGAAGTCGCAATTGATTGATGCAAAATGAAAATTGGAATTTAAAAAACAAAATAAATTTAAGAAAATGTAGGGTTTGAGTAGAAGCCGGAGAAAATAACTGTAACTTGGTTCATTATTTTTAAAATTTTCTGCATTTCAAAAAAAAGCAAAAATGTTTACAGAATGTAAACAATATAACCAGATATCGTGCAAAAAATACCCCACACCACATGTTGTTGATATCATATCATTGTTACAACACAATAACAGTTATATAATATATTACAGGAAAGCTTAAACTTTGTGTTTTGTGTATTTTAGTGTTTGATTCACCACTTTTGATATTTTAACTATTGCAAAATATTATTTAAAGATATGGTGGTACTTTTCTTGTTAACATTTGTAAAGCAAGATGTATGCTAAATAATCTATTGTATGCATTTTACTGAAAATTGAAGTTTTAAATATATCCTCCCTTTGAAAAATTAATCATTTTTAGCATGCATGACATTGCTTATGATAGCAAAGCAGGAACTGATGCAGATCTAATACTCTCTGGAACCTACCATTTGCAGAAATTGATTATACATGTAAATAAAACATTGTGGTTTTTTCTCGACTGCAATACTTTTCTTTGCTGCATGAGAAAATTGGAAATAAGACTGGTTTCATATATTTTAGTGTTGTCTGCACTTGACATTCATCAAATATTAACTTAGTAGAAAGTAGTAGAAAGTGAAGCATTATCTGATTTCCAAATTAATATACACAAGACAGTTTATGATATTGGGTCTTTATTAATATAAGTTCTAACCATCAAATTTCATATATTGACAGTCTGAGTGTCACATTACATGAGCCGCAGTGAGCCAGACCTGCAATTTATCCTGACATATATTTCAAGAAACCAAATATTTGTTTTATTTAACTAAAAAATCTTTCCTTGGCAAGTAAATAAGAATTTTTTTATGCCCCCACAAAGTGGAAGGCATATATAGTTGCACTTGTCCATCCTTACATCCGTATGTATGTCCCCCAAATCTTGTGGCATCAACTCCTTATTAACTAGCATGCAGATGTCTTTCCAACTTGCACAGATGATCAAGCAGGATGTGTAGATAATTGTGAAGAAAATTTTTTTTCTTTCCACCATTTTTACCAGAGTAATGGACCTTTGTTATAAATTTTGTTGCAACAGTGGGTGCATCATTGTCCGAGGACACATTCTAGTTTTATTTATTTCACAAATTTTATTTTAAAAAAACAACACATTTCCCCATTTAAGAATCAGTGTATAATAAAAACACACATAATTTAATTTGTTCTCATTTCAGTTCAACATTTCGATCAAAGAGCAGATCTGGACTATATCTGTCAGATGACTACAATGTTTCCCCAAGAATGAACCGTTCAAGATCCATGACACGTCTTCCCATGACCAGCTCACAAGATCTTAATGACTCCCTACTCACAAGCTCTCTCAGGATGCGGCCCTTTGAACATTCCTTGCGACATTTGAAAGATAATTTAGACGATAGTGAAAACCGACGTGTAGTCCTTGTACATAAATTGAAAGAGGCTCAAGAAACCTTAGAAGTAAACTTTCAGAATGTTTGCTTTTTCTAATAACATTATCGAAGTTACATATAATTTTGCGCTGAACTTTCATTTTTAATCCTTTCATTGATATATACGCATTTTTACGCATGTGCGACCAGTTGAGATCCAGATCAGCCAGCACATCCGTGCCGTCTGATCAGGATCTGCACTGGTCACATTTTGGTCAGAAATAACCTTATGAAAAAAAAAGCGAACAGTTTAGATCCTGATCAGACAGCACGGATGTTCGCCCTAGCAATAAAGCTGTATCTATACAGGAAAGGGTTAAACTTAGGCCATTTGCTGCCCAACAAATATGTTTTCCTAGTAACTCAAATCAGTCCAGTTATGATGCAAGTTTGTTAGCTTAAGCAAAATTGTTAAAAATAGAAAATTATATTTTAATAGAAAATATAACTGTAAAAACATGGTGCTGTGGATTATATGTTGAAATAAACACTCCAACTTATGGTAGGAAATAGAACTACAACCTTAAATTGTTTCCTTGACTGCATGTACTATTAGATCTACGTTGTTTGTCCAGTTTGAGACTAGTGTAGATCCAGATCAGCATTCACATCTGTGCAAGCTGGTCAGGATCTACACTGTTCGATTCTTGGTCAGAAATAACCTAATTAATTCAAAACCGAGCAGTGTAGATCCAGATCAGACTGCATGGATGTGCTGACAAATCTGGCTCTGGTTGGTTGCCTGCAGAATATCGGCTATGCCAACTGAGTATCAAAAGTCCTATCACACTTCAAAGTAACATTTCATAATTACAATCCATTTATATTGCTGTCTTGCAGTTACAAAATGACAGACTAAACAGAATAGAAGGAACTGCCAAAACAAACTCGGTGCTGGTCGATGATCTCAAATATAAAGAGAAGGTAAGCCTTTACATTTCAACTTGAGTTTTAAGAGAAAGGAAAAACATGTTCTCCCATGAAAATGCTTGTGAATTGGTATTTAAACCATATACCCAGGCTGTCAAGTGTATAATCATATATCAAGCATGTAGTTGGCCATGAATTAAGTTTAGTATAGGACTTCATTTTCAGTGCCTTAATAATGCCTCTAAAAAGGAATGAAAAATAAAAAGTAAAATAATATTTTGGGGAAAAACTGCATTATTTTGAAGAAATTTTAAGAGGGGTAGGCCCCAGTAAATGATCTTTAGGCAGCCTTTGAGTATGTCCCCGTCCACAGATTGATAACATTATCATGTACATTCGGAGAGCTTGTGTATATTGATCACAAACTGGGAAAGATTGCCAAACTGAACAAAAACACAAGTATGAAAGGTTTCAGTATTGTGATTTGTATCTGTGTTTTGTAGATAAAACTCTGCGTATAAGTATTTTTAAGGTAAATACTTAAACCCATGAAAACAGTGTAATTTTAATCCATTATTTGTTGACTTGTGTTTGAAGTTGGGACACTTTGTCCTTACTTAACTATCTCTTTGTCCTTATGTCCTCTACAACTACTCAAGCAATCTTCATGAAACTTTGTAGAAAGCTAGATGCAAATAATCTTGTCCGAAATTTGAAAGTATGACACCCTTTAAATAATAATGTTAGAAAATCTTGTTAGTGCAGTCAGTGTTGACCCAAATCAGACATGTGGATGTTATGCTGGCAGATTTGGGTCTGCACTGGTTGCATATGAAAGCATAATTTGTTACAAATTTGTGCAGTAAGGGTAAAGAGAAAGTACATACACTGAATTGCAAAACTATTGCAGGAGTATAGAGACAAAATCAATGCACTGGAGAGATCAGAAGACGAGAAAAGACTCCTTAAAGCTGAGAATGACAGGCTGAGGGATGAAATGCAAAGCAGGTACAGCCTATTGTGTTTGAAATCTTCATGGTTACTGCATTAGTGTATAACATTCCCAATTTAACATCCACAACAACAACACCTCCATTGGTTCAATACATACTCACCCTCTTGTAACCAGACAGAAATATTTCAACACTTTACTGGTTCCGAAAATCATAGTGGGGGGCAGGGGGGGGGGGGGGGCTAATGAATGATTATAAAAATGAGATTGAAGACTGGTCTCTCCAACCTCAAGAATCTGATTAAGAAATCTAGTTCGGGGAGGGGGGGTGGTGGGCGGGTAATGAATGATTATTAAAATGAGATTTTAGACGGGTCTCCATTCTTTGTTTTATAATCTTGGGACCAGATGTGTATTTCAATTCTTGAAATATGGGTATTTGTAACGGTTGTAAAGAAAATAAACTGGCTTCCAAATTTCAAAGGTTGTGAAAATTAAATAAGAAAAATAATCAAAAATTGGGACAGTCTACCTGGTTTTCTGTGACTTTGGGAGGATCTGGTTCGAGAGTTTGTTCTGTTTGTTTTTTCGAATCTTGAAGTTTGGTTTTGATTTACAGAGTGAGCTAATTTTAACAATATTAACTAAAGAAAGCAAAATGTTGATTTTAGAACTTGTCTTTTATGATGTAAATTTCATCAAAATTTGAAATAACAGTGGTAAAAGAAGAACAAGTTTTATGACATTTATACTTGGATTATTTACAGTTCCTTTTTAAATCACCTTGAATTCATTCTTTGTTTTGTCATTTCCCAATGAAGTTCTTTGAGTTAGTTCTCTTGAAATCTGGGTCCAAGATCATAATACTAAGATTCGAGACTGGTCTCAAATCTCAAGCATCTGGTTGCCATTTCAGCCAATCAGATGCTTGAAATTTGAGACTGGTTTCCAGATTTAGTTCAGTGATCTTGGGCACTGTATATATTTGGGATTTTGACCTATCTATCATAAAATAAAGTGTTCCTGATATGCCGGTTGATCCGAAGTATCGTTTGTTTACAGATATTATGGCAGGTAGAAGTTTGTTGGCTGGCTAGATGTGTTTTAAAAATGTATACAGCTTAAAAATGTTTGCTCAACTTAAATATGACCATTTGAGTGATATCGTAGGTTACCTGATGCTTTTAACCCTTTAATCTATGGATTGGCCTTTTATCACATGGGCAACAAGTGAAGATCAAGATCAGCGGATACATTCTTCCTGCCCAATAAGGTTTACACTGTTAACTTTTCGATTCATAATTGTTTTTTTTACCAAGAACCGAAGAGAGTAGATACAGATTGTACAGCACTTATATGTCAGTTGATCTGGATCTAAACTGATGATAAAAGGCATATTCATGAAGTAAAGGGTTAATATTTGATTTTTGGTTTCATATTATCTTTTTATAGTTTAAAATACCTGCTTATATTATTACAGCTCTGTGAATTGGAGTTTTCCACCACAGTATATGTGAATTTTTGTGAATTAGAAATCAGGCCCATTATAAAAACCATGTCAAACAAACTTGATATTAAGCCTGCATGTATCTGTGTTTTCTTGCTTTTATTCCAAATTCTTTCTTAAAGAAATATCACAGAAGCTTGCATTGCGATTTGCTTAAACTTTAACCCACTCAATTAATTGACCTTTCTTCAGGTTGAACAGGTCCATTCATTTTCTTAAGAAAGCTTTCAAGAATTGTATAAAATGAATGTAGAACAGTGTAGACCTTTTATAAATGCGCAGAAGGGCAGATTGATCTGGGTCTACACTGGTCGCATTTGTTACATAACATTTGCTTAGTTCTTAGGGTAAAGAATCACTTGTGCTTAGTAGCTTATAAAGATTTGTCACCCTTAGTTTTGGAATGTGTAAGCTTTGTCTCTTTTATTTGCATAGAATTTCTTCGATTGTGCATTTCAGGCTTTGGCAAAAAATAAAAAAGGCTGTTCACATAAAAAATGATACTATTTTGTTGGGAAAATTAAACAGTATAACAAAATAATAAAGTATCTGTATAAAGCCCCAGCCTTAAATTAAGTAAGAATATACTATTGAAAAATCATATTTTGTCCATATAGACTCTAATATATAAACTCTCTAACAGAACACAAAAGGTCCGATCAAATTCTTTCTTTTAGACAGGATTTTCAATGATATTGTTAAATTATTGTTAACTAACTTTTAAGAAGCTAAATATAATGGAGCACCGACGATGGAGACCACTTCATGCGCGATCTTGATTTCTGTGACGTTTCGAAAATCCTACTTTCACTTTTAGTCGCGCGGACCAAATTTATTAAAATTTATTAGCCTGAACTTATGATGCAAATTTGTGCCTATAGTTCCGAATACATGTAATATTTCATACAAGAGCGGGTTAAATTGAAGTAATGCCGCTTTATTTTTTTTTTGACTTAGCAGGCTAGCTTAGTAGGGAGAAGTTTGAGAAGCAAGTTCAGGTCTTAAGATTATAAACTGAGACAGGAGACCAAGCTAACCAATTGTCAGTTCTCAGACTGTGCTTTATTTTCTCCAATCATTGCCAAAGATTATAAAACTGAGTTTGGAGACCAGTCTCAAATCTCAAGCATCTGAGCCCAAGGTTATAAAGCTGAGCATGGAAACCAGTCTCAAATCTCAAGCGTCTGATTGGCTCAAATGTCGACCAGTCGCCATTTCAGCCAATCAGATGATTGAGATTTGAGACTGGTTTCCAATCTCAGCTTTATAACCTTCAGCCCTGATTTGCTGAGATGGAGCCAGGGTTCCAGGCCTTCATACAGTTGTGTAACTGTTTTGTGTAGCAGTTCATAGCAGAGACATACAATAACAGATAATTTATTATTTGGCAAATATTGTTATTAACTATGTTAATACATTTTGAAGCATTCTGGATGAAGGATACTTAGTGGCGAACAGGTCATCTTATATTTTATTTTAAGGCTAGATTATAGAGTGTGAACCATGTATCAGTGTTGCTGATTTTAAGTTGGCATATGGTATGAAGTTCCCAAAATTTAATAATACATGATTAATTATGAAATTGTGTAAGGAAAAAAATGTTAGACATTATGCAAGGTTTGCCTCAAAGAAGGTCCACTGACTTTACTGGTAAAGTCTAAATTTAACAATTTCAACTGGACTCAGTCTGCACTCATCAAGTTACATTTAATAATGAAGATCTAATTTTAAATTGCTAGGGTTTTATGATAGGGAAACAAAAAAGAAGAAAAATAACAGTTGTCTGCATAGTTTTTTGGGGGACAACATGTTCTTTCAGTTAAACCTGTACTCCAATGATACAGCTTTTATCTCATGATTGGCCAGCATATTTACACATCTTCACAGTGTAAATGCTGGCTGTAAGATTCATTAGGTTATTTGTGACTTCACATATGTTCAAGCTGATTAGGATTTACACTGGTCTCCGATGGTATGTCAGCTTTATCCCATGGTGTGAAGAGTTGGAATCTAATCCAAAAAGAAACAAAACAATTTGCTTTTCTCTAGTAAAATAGATATTAGGTTGAGAGTTTTGCAGTGTTAAATAATTTTGCTATTGTAGAAAATCTGGTGTTGGAAAACAAAAACATACTCATTCAGTAAGCACATTTGAATTCCAGAGTATTCATTTTTCTGTTTATTTTTGACATTTCTGATTCTATCATAAATTTACAAACATTTTTACAGAACAAAACAACTCCATGTATCTTGCTATATAACTTGTTTAGGATGCCTTGGTATTTCTCAATTTGTTACCGAAGTTCAGTAGGAAATAGATTTGCTTCTTTTAAAACATCCTAATGAAATACAGTCAAACCTGAATAAAGCAGCCACCCAAGGGAGTGACAAAAAGTGGCTGCTTAACACAGGTTTCTGTTTAAGACATGTAAAAATTGGAACACAATGTCAGTTTAGGACATATTCAAACAGGCTGTTTAAAACAAATGTTTGCTGAATTCAGGTGGCTGCTTAGGCCTGGTCAACTTTATTCAGTTTAAAAATGTTATCAAATAGTAAACAACCAAATTTTAAGAAAATGTCTTTCCCCTTTATTCCTTAGAAATGAATTATATCCTATGAGCAACCATTGGAGTTCCAGAGCCCAAGATCATAAAACTAAGGTTTGAGATCAGTCTCAAATCTCAAGTACCTGATCGGCTGAAATGGCGACTGGTCTGTGCCCAAGATCATAAAACTAAGGTTTGAGATCAGTCTCAAATCTCAAGTACCTGATAGGCTGAAATGGCGACTGGTCTGATGCTTGAGATTTGAGACTGATCTCCAGATCTAGTTTTATGATCTTGGGCACAGATCAGCTTGCACATCAATGAAATTGGATCAGAATCCACAATGTTTTATAGGATTTCATTAGACTTTTTACCAAAAGGAAACAGGGTAGATTCAGATAAGACTTAATGGATGTGCAGGTTGATTTGGATCAACACCGATCTCATGGAATAAATGTTAAATAGTACATAGCAGTGTAACTGTTCTGTCTAGTTTTGATGTAGATGCCATTCCTTTAAATTTACAATGGATGAAAATGAGATAAGCTAAAACAGTACCATGCATATATTGTCTACATTAATGGAATGTTGATTTGCTTTTCAGGATAGATAAGCTAGATTTCCAGCTGAGATCTCTTCAGGCTCAACATCAGGTCTCAGAGACAGAGAACATCAAACGTAGCAACCTGTTAGAACAGAGCACTACAGCATTGTCACTGCTAGAGAACGAGAACACGAAACTGAAGAAGGTTTGTCTGCAATGAGTGGTGAAATGTTATAGTTATGATGCGTTTTGACCCTTTGCTCTATATATATAGGATTTACCATTGTACGAACAGTGTAGATCAAGACTAGCTGACACGTGTGTGCTTTCTGATCTTGATCTGCACTGTTATTTTCTTTGTCAGAAATATCCTAATGAATCTAAAAGCAAACAGTGTAGATCCAGATCAGATGGCACAGGTATGCTAGCTGATCTGTATAAACACTGTTTACCCATGGATAACAGTCATATCCCATGAGGTAAAGGGTTAATAAATTATCTTGAGTATTACAGATAACACATTTAGTAAACTTATTTATTGTGGTCTAAGATTTGTAGACCGTTGAGGAATTCATGAATTCTGTATACATGTAGATCAAAGATGTATCATGACAAGTACTTTAAGATGAACAAGTGCTCCTACCAACATACAGGGGCACTGTCATGAATACTGCCTTTTGCAGAACATCTGCATCCTCACTGAGGAAGACCCCATAGAGCCCCTTTTTATTTTATGCCATCACTATTTGTTTTTTATTAGTTAATTAGAGCTATAAATTTTACTAGAAATTTTTATGTTAATTTTAAACTAATGAATTTTCTTTACTGGTATGGATAAGAATTTATCAAAGGAAGCTTACACACTACACAGTATTCTGCAAATAAATGTATGTTCATATATTATACAAGAAATACAAATATTCTTTTTTCAGGATAAAGATGCTCTCAGACATGAAATACTGGTTGCTAAGGAAGCCATGGAGTTGGCAAGGGAGAAATTTGGTCCAATGGAAGACCAGAACAGAAGTCTTAAACATGAAATGGATCATATAAAAGAGGTACATATTTCAAATAAATAGTAATTTTGCTTTCTTTTACATTCTTACATTACATTAACCCTTTCCTCCATAGATACACCTTTATTGCATGAGCAAACAGCGAACAGTTTAGATCTAGATCAGCATTCACATCCATGCCGACTGACCAGGATCTAAACTGTTCGCTTTTTGATTTGTTAGGTTAGCTCTGACCAAAATATGACCAGTGCAGATCATGATCAGACGGCACTGATGTGGTGGCTGATCTGAATCTACACTGGCCGCACATGCGTAAAAATGCGAATGTATGGATAAGGGTTAAAGACAAACAACTTAACATATAGCATATATTGCTTCATTATATTTCTAGTTAATCTTCATGCACTGTTCATTTTTTTGTATTGTAAAAATAAAATTGTAAAGAAAATTGTGGCATTTAATAAAGTTAAATAAAAATAAAACTGTTGGACTTTGTTCGACTGGAGCAGCTTGATGCAATGATTTGCAATTGTTCATTGATAATAGGATGATTATTATTCATAATTCAAGTGTTGTTCTGATAGCAGTTTCAAAAAATGATAACACACTATTTTTCAAGTGGGTGAACTCACATTTTGATACAAGAATTTCTGTGAAATTAACTTTTTACAAATTCTTTTTAACCCTTTACTACATATTTATTAGTTTCTCACCTGTGCAACCTGTTTAGATCCAGATCAGCTTGCACATCTAGAATGCTGTCTGATCAGGATCTACACTGTTCACTTGTTTGTCAGAAGGAGATGTCAGAAATATCCTAATGAAAAAAAACCAAACAAGTGTAAAACCTGGTCAGAAGACATGGATGTGCTGGCTGATCTGGATCTACATTGTTCACACATACGATTTTACCCATATATATGGAGTAAAGGGTTTAGTTTATCAAGTATTTATAACTTTATAATTGCCTTTAAGACCTATGTTGAATTGAAAGAGGTAAGCTCCTTGTAGTCACACATATTCACCTTATCCAGTCTCAGACAAATGGTCTAAGGGGATGTAGTCAGTGTATCTTAAATATACCTTATACAGTAAAACTTCGAAAACTGGAACATCGAAAACTCGAGCACTTGAGAAATCTCGAAGTAGTTTTGCTGGTCCCGGCAATTTTCTTATATACTCTGTATAAAAATACCATGGAAAACTCAAAGTTGGAAAACTTGAAATCTCGAGGACAGGTGTCGCTCTCTTGAAACATATTTCTTCTTTGATTACATTGGAAAACTCGAGTAATAAACAAGCCATTAATTTTCACACCTCTCGGGATTAACAGGTAAACGGTAATGCGTAGTTTTCACACGTTGTGACGGGTAATATTGCCAGTTAATTGTCAATCGCCAGCGTCTATTCTGTTTTAATTGATCTGATTAAAACAAGTTCTTATGAAAGAAAATAATTTTATGATAACTCGGTAGGCGGCTGCATTGAGACTATAATTGTTAGAATTTAATTATAATTAATTTTATCTCAAATAAAAGAATATGAAATGAGGCAATTTGTATCTTTGTATTTTGATGGGTCCTAGTAATTTTAACATGCGTATGAAAAATAACAACGCGCCGTTTGTAAAATATAATAGTTCTCGGACACTTTCAACAAGAAATGTTTAAAAAGCCGTTTTCATGAAAAAAACAACAACATCAAAACCCTTTTTAAACAGATATAAGGTTTTAACAAAATACAGTGTCAAATTAATCATTTAAAATTTAGATGATATTCCGATAACGTAGTCAACAACAATGTAACAAACGTGTTTATACGACTTTACTTTAAAAAATCTGACCTTATAAAGAAAAACCTCGAAAACTCGAGAACCATGGAAAACTTGAACATTTTCAAAATCCCCCTGAGTATTCGAGTTTTCGAAGTTTTACTGTATTTGCTCTAGATTTGCTCTTTACTAGATCGGAAATTACAAATCTCAAAGTCTAGCTTTGAAGTATGATTTTGTGTAAATGGGCTTTGTTAAAAAAAGTTACTATACTTGACCTTTACATAATATAGAACTTGTCCGTAGATTATAAATCTAAGATCGAAGACCAGTCTTACAACTCAGGCTTTTGATTGGTCAATTTCGAGTCTGATGTCAAATTGAGCCAATGAGATGCTTAATTTTTAGCCTAAGTTAATAAAAAAAAGTCTTGAAACAAATTTACGGTTTGGTATTGAAAGAGCAAACCTAAATATGTGTTTGAAATTACTAATGAATAACACTGACTGGCCAATTAACTTCAAATTTAGTAATGTTTAAATATTTCTTAAAAACTGTATCCCATTTAACAGTGTCTGCGTGTGTTTCCCATGATATTTCAAGTGTAAGTCATTGTACATTTACAGTGTTCCATTAAAGTTTTACCATAAAAATGTTATCTTTATCCGAGATTTTATTTCAGGATATTGCTTTATTTATTGATTGATTGAAATCTCATTTATAAAACACTGTAATCCTTAATATAATAACTGATGGAGGTAATGGTAATAATAAAATACAAAATGAAACATTCGTACTTGACAACTCACAAGTTTTCTCTATTATTTGATAACATGTAATGCATTCTTACTGATCTTTTGTTAAAAGAGCTCAAGTCTATATCTAGACATGTTTTGTCTTATCATTCAATAAACTTTTATGTATATTGGAAAACATATCTTTTATCTACTTTTATAATCTTAAATGTAGCAGTTATTAGCATTTACTCCTTCTTTTTATAATACATTTGTATAAGAATGTCTGTTTTCAAACTATCCTTTATCATATATACACATTTTTAATCGTGTGCAACAAGTGTATATCCAGATCAGCCAGCACATCTGTGCCGTCTGATCTGGATCTGCACTGGTTGCATTTTGGTCAGAAATAACCTAATGAATCAAAAAGCCAACAGTGTAGATCCTGATCAGACGGTTAAGGTGTGATGGCTGATCTAGATCTAACCTGTTCACCCTCGCAATAAAGGTGTATCTATGGTGGAAAGGGCTTTGGGCTTTCTCTGTTAGAAATGTTTCTTGATGCTTAAGGAGAGACACTTCACTAATTAACTGTTTACTCCATAGATGCACCTTTATTGCTTGGGTAAATAGTGTAGATACAGATCATATGGCAAGGATGTGCTGGCTGATCTGGATCTACACTGGTAACATGTATATATGGAGTAAAAGGGTTAACTGAGGATCTAACCATCATAATTGCAGCATCTTTTAAAAAAACATACTACAGAAAAACCCATAATAGGATAATTACCTGTATTCAGTATTGAAAAATTAATTGTATAAATATCCTTCTGTCAGAACTAAAACATTTTAGCAAACTTACTACATAAAGTATGGATGTAAATTTTACTAACAGGGAGTAAAGATTTATATGACTCTTGTCAGAAGAAATTGTATATATTTAAATAACTATTACAACATTTTGTATTAACGCTTTCCTCCATAGTCACACCTTTATTGCGTGGGAGAACAATGTAGTTCCAGATCAGCTGGCACGTCCGTGCCATCTGATCAGGATCTCCACTGTTCGCATTTTGATTTGTTAGCTTATTTATGATCAAAATGCATATATATAGAGGAAAGGGTTAATTTCTGCTTAAAGGTATAATAGACCTGTCGGAATTTTTAGTCTTAGTGCTGCCACCTGTTGTTATCTGTGATTGGTCTCAAAAAGTTTTGACTGAGTGCACTTCTGTTATCCCTTACTTCATAGATACAACTTTAATAGCATAGGTGAACAATGTAGATCCTGATCAGCCGGCACATCAGTGCCATCTGATCAGGATCTGCACTGTTTGCTGTTAGATTTATTTGGATATTTCTGACCAAAAAGGGAACAGTGTACTGGTAGATCCTGTTCAGATGGCACGAATGTGCAAACTGATCTGGATCTTCACTGCACTGCTTGCATGGGGATAAAACCCATATATATCTAGTAAAGGGTCAACATGCTTTATAATGGTACCTTTTGTTGAATGATTGTCAGTTAGATAATTTTTTGTGATAAATGGGGTGTAAAATTGGAAAGTTTGGTTAGTAATGTTGTCTCCTCAAGTGGACACATTTTCCTCGGGGTGTAGCTCAACTCATATTCTGGCTTTTCAGGAAAATGAGAGATTGGCTCACAAAGCACAGTCAGCGACCAGCAAGTTGAATGAATTAAAAGATCTCACTGAAACTATGAGAGAAGAGAACGAGAAACTGGCCAGTTCATGGAAACAACTCTCAGAGGTAATGGTTGGGGAAAAAGGTCTATTGTTAGAGGACTTGAGTACTAACAGAATACCAAGTTTCAAGCTCACTCTTGGTGACATCACTGGTTCAAACTTTAAAACACGGACATGGATTAATATTTAAAAGCATTGTTTTACTATTGATCTAAAATAAATTCATTAAAATTAATAAACAGCCATATTAAAGATGCAAAACTCGCTGGTATGTTAGGTTAGCCATTTTGTCAAGAGAAATTACACCCTATATAAATCTTTAAAAAAAAAGGTTAAACTATTTACACCATGGAATATGGCTCTTACCCATAGGCAAACAGTGTAGATCCAGACCAGCTGGTACATCCTTGTGATGAGGATCTATGCTGTTTGCTACTTGGTCAGTAATACAGAGGTGTAGAAATTTTCTTTGACCCACTCGCCCTGCAGGTCGAGTGAATGAGTAAGTGCACTCGCCCTTACAGAAAGTACTCTCGCCCTTACGTTTTAAATATCGTATATAATAAAATACTCTTTCTGTTGCAATTTTCGTTTTTCTATTCGTTCTATCTCTTTCTTACTGTCTTGCTCGCTCTCTCACTTTTCTTCATCACCCCTACCTTGTGTAAAAAAACATTATCTTCATTTGTTTCGACATATAGTTTCGACATACACATATACATTTTGACATATAGTGGGAAAATACGTGCACTTGCAGCCTTGTTCTGATTTGGGAAACCCAATGAGGATAAAAATAAATCCCTGCTGTTACCTTTACATCAGAAAAGTTCCGAACACACCGGAAATCGACCGAAATACCGGAATTCGAATTGTATTTTGTAAACAAAGTGAAAATATTTCATTTTTCCAAAGAAAACACATGTGCTTTGCTGAAAAGTTTACTCTCCCTGTCGGTCAAGTGTTTCGGCCGCTTCACTCTACCCAACGGATCATTTACTCGCCATGGCGAGCGGTCGAGTGGAATTCTACACCTCTGTAATATTCACCTTATTAATAAACAAATGGAACAGTGTAGATCCTGATTGGACTGCATGGATGAACCAGCAGATCTGGATCTACACTGTTCACCCATGCATAACAGCCATATCCCATAAAATTAAGAGTTAATGGTTGCCAGACAGACAGGTGCTGCTCTGCTGACCTGTTCGACATTGAGTGAAAAACATTTCTTTTGGTTTTATAGGAAAAACAGAAACTGGCACGAGAAATTGACAGCAACCAGGAGACCCACAGAGAGGCTCGTGCACGTGTCACAAACCTAGCAACAGAACGAGATCGTCTGTTCAATGAAAAGATGGAGATGACAAGTAAAATACAACAACTAATGATTGATAAGGAACAAATAGAAAAGGTAAGATTTTCTATTGAGAAAAGAAATTACTAGCAGGGCTCCATGAAATCTAATTGAAAAGTTTGGTATTTTAACTGTGTTTTTTTTAAAATCCATATATTTGAATTTTTAGTTAGTTATGAAGACAGTTAAAATGTGACTCATAAATGTACAAGGTGGAAATGTGAATAAGAAATATTGATTTGCAACCCACCCAGCTCAATAGGCTTGCTCCCCTTGCTGGGTGTCAGTTAAAATCCTGTCATTTGGTACTCTTGTTTAAGTTGAGAGCATCTGAGAAACCTTTAAAAATTGTCTTCTGTGAAAATAAATGATATCACAGGACAGTTCAGCAGAGTTATGTCCCTTGAATTATGAAAAATAGCATCCAGTTAGCAGTGCTTGCACTCCGAAAGATGGTTTTTGTTACTCCTGTTCTAATTTAGGGCATCTGAGAAACCTCTTAAAATTATCTTCTGGGAAAAAACTGTAGAGTTGATCTGAAGTGCAGCTGCACAGTTTATGATTTATAACTTTTAAGAACTTAACACAAAACCCATGCTGAAGAATTTATGATATAGTTTTATGGAAAATCTGAGTTTTCTTTCTCAGGCTTGGAGAATATTGATGGAGAAAAAAGATCTTGCTGAAAAGGTTGCTTTAATTTATAGTATATAATAACAAGCAAAACATGCTGGTTACATAATCTGTTATAAAACAAAAGCCATATTTAATAGTTTACAGACCTAGCCATTTAGATGTGTAATAAGGCCTCTTTTTCTAAAGCAATACATCAGATGATAATTGATTCTAGATAAGCACTTAGAAAGGTGTTATATTTACACTCCTTTTGAACTTTAATGCAACAAAGTTTTATTTTGATACTGTTTTCATTTTGCTTTGAAAAACATCGGCTCTAGGTGTAGTGAGAATTTAAACCACTCACAATGTCATTGTGACCCTTGAGGTTGATGCATAGGTGTGTTCTATCTTGTTTTCCTGTAAAAAAGCATGCCAATAATCACTTTGTTGTCAATATTGTTGTTCAAACACCCTTTACAAAAAACACTGTTATCACATATACTTAACAATATTTTGGTATGCATTGAGAATATTTAGGAGTGCAAATAAAAAAAGTGAATCGATAATCTGCTGCATTTGATAGGATATGAAAAACATTTGGGTTGTTCGAAGTAAATATGAAGAGCTTCAGGCTTCACAGACTTAAATCAAGCACATTGATTTTCTTACCTAATGAAATAAAAATATTGATTAAATCTTTTATGGGTATTGTTGTGGTCAAATACTTTTTATTATTTCATCAATGTTGCAAAATAAACAGTAAAAAATATCTTTGTATTTGAAAGAGGCAGAGTGGGGCGGGGGGGGGGGGGGGGGGTCTTAGACTGTTTCTAGCATGTTTGTTTAGGGTCAGGTATTTTGTATAATAGTCTTTATTGTTTCTTAAAGGAAATAATCTTTTTATGATAGTAAAACAACTGTTGTTTTTTTTGGTTTTCTATTTTTATTATCAGATGCTATATAAGGTATAGATTTAAAATTATAAGGGTGATTTAGCTGTGTTAGCTTCTTGAGTGATGAACAGTTTGCTAGATGAAATTGTTTAAAGCCTTAGTTGATTATTTGAAATCAAGTGAATTTTGTTGCTTGAAGCCAGAAAGTTTACAGGTAAGCATACATTATAGTTCAGTCCATATGTTATAGTCAGAATGAGCAGATATCCCCATGTAGATGCTTTATCAAAGGCCAGGGCTGAATGTTATAAAACTGAGATTGGAAACCAGTCTCAAATCACAAGCATCTGATTGGCTGAAATGGTGACTGCTTTGCAGTACATAGGTTTTAAATGACTGCAAGTGAACAATTCAGTATCGAACATTGTGTCAGAATCTATTTTTTAGTATTGAATATATTAAAACTAATGTTATAATAAACACTTATTCCCCCAAAAATGACAAGACAGGGTAATTAATGAGGTCTCTATTACATCAACTCCAGCAGAGGAAGTAATTCATGCAGGATTATGATGAATAAAATCTGTTCTTGAAACAATGTAAGGCTTGAATTTTAGTTCCAATAAACATTAGGCACTTTAGGATCAATGGTGCACTTCCCACCTTTTATAAAATTACTGCTTTTTAATACTTGCTCCCTAATCCACATCCTGATGCAGATTTATCTACATGCTGAGTGCAGTTTGATTACAAATGCGGCTCATCACAAGTTAAACTGTTTTGCTTAAAAAGCTTGATTGCAGTAGCAGTATTTTGTTAATTCTGAAAAATTTTCTTTTGCAGCGATTAGAATTTATTGAGAAGGTAGTGCTGTAAGACATGCTTGTATATAGATAATATAGACTGATACGATAACATATTTGTCTTCTTTTGAATTTATCTTCTGCTGTGGTATTGGTTGAAATTGAGGCTGGCTCCATGCTCTGGTTCTGTTCAGTTCTATTGGCATTGTCATTTGTTTTTTTAGACTGAAAACCAGTCTCTTATCTCAGGCAGCTGATTTCCAAATCTCAAGCAGCTGATTGGCTGAAATTGAGCACAGTTTACAAACTGACCAATTGGAATTTAGTTTTAGACTGGTTTCCAAAGTTTGTCCTGGTATTTCATTATTCAAACTTGTGAAAGCTATCAGTCAATTTCTATCTTGATTAATTCCTTTTAAATCACTAGAACTTGGCCAGCATTTGAAGGCGCACCTACTTGATACTTCTAAGCCACCTTTCCACACTAAATAATCATGAACAGCCATTAAAATTTACTGGGGATCATATCACATATTTCTTCCTATAATATAACTGAGCAGACAAAAATATCTAGTCTGAAACCAAATCAGCCTTATACCACAGCTTAAGAGGTTTTAGGATATATTAGTGTAAAACCTTTACTCCATGGAATATGGCTGTTATCCCATCTGTAGATTCATATCAGCCTGCAAATCTGTGCAATCTTATCAAGAACCACATCTGACTAAGAAGTAAACAGTGTAGATCCAGATCAGACTGTCTGGATGTGCAGACTGATTCTGATCTAGACTGCAGAAGTGATGAAAGGCATATCCCATGGAGTAAAATGGTTAACAATTGGAAGTGTGGCTTGTTAATTGCAGATAGAAGTTTTTAAAATTATTTGCCTTAGAATTATGTAGTATAAATAATTCAGTGTTCATTTTTGGTGTTGGTATGTATATTTTGATGAAGAATATGAAATGACATCTCAGATTGTTTTGCAGATTGTCATCTTTGACGTAATAAAGTTCTAGGAGGTTGCATTGTTTAGTTTATGTGCTTGAGTATGTAAATTAAAGGACATAAAAATTGTTAATGGGGAAATCAGAAAAATTTTCATCATATTAAACATTATTATCTTTGCAAGGAGACTGTCAACAATTGTCAGAGGTGAACATAAATACAACTAAGAGGGGTTCCATTTGAACAGGGAGATGACCCTTTGACTCTTGAAATTTCGAAATATCCTGATTATGACCCCTAGGATTTTAGCTGAAGGGTCATTTTGACCTTAAATTAGGGGTATTTTTGCTATTAATTGGCCAAATCCCCTAAAAAATTATCAAAATGACCCTTGGGATTCAGCAGCTAGTGGAACCCCAGACTTACATTGTAGATCCTTTGTTCATTGAACATTCAGACATTGTAGCATTGTCAAATTCTGATAGGGTTTTTCTTTTGTCATCAATCTTTTTATGCTCAGGAACAAAAATTCAAATTTAAGGTAGAGAAAATCATTGTCAGAATTAGAATAATTAAAAGTGGCATTATTTGTTGACATTTAACTGTTTTCTCCATGGACATACATGTAGCTTATTATCATACCCATATGTGGGCAGTATAGATTCTGATCAGCCTGCACATCTGTGCCATTACAGGATCTACACTGTTTTAGATTAATGAGATTTTTTCTGACAAAGAAATGGTTAGTGTAAATTGTGATCAGGTTGCAGGGACTTCATACATATGAAATATAAGCTATTTTCATGGAGTAAAGGTTTTACTAAATAATAATTATTTTTAATTTGTCAAAACTATTTAGTATTTTGAACACTAGCTGATGTTGTGCTATGTTAAAACTGAGCTGTATGACTTATAGACGAAGATAGCTCTAGAAGAGCAGATAGCAGAACAAGAGGAAGAGCTGGCGAGGATACGCAAGGGGGTGAAACGAAAAGACGAGGAGAGACGCTTACTGGAGGAGACAGTACATGAATCCAAACAGGTTAGTGTACACACCTGAAACCCTTCCTGTATGGGGTTTGAACCTCAGCTGCATTTTAACCTTTTTGGTGCTGAACACATTTGCAACCAATGTAGACCCATGTTAGCCTGCGCATCCACACAGTCTGATCAATCAGGGTCTAGTTTGTTTGTTATTCATCAATAAATCTGTTAATAAATTCTCAGAAAAGGCCTATATAACATTGAATGAAATGATGGAAAGTTGAGTGTATTACATTAATTTGGTGCATAATGACTTAATGGTAAATAGTCAGATTTCAAACAGACTACAGTACTGTCAACGATGTAGATTGTTTAAGACTTGTGATTTTCAGAACTATGATGACTTATTCAAAGAGTTGTCAAATGTACGAGCATACTACGAGCGGTCCCTGGAACAGATCAGTGTACTGGAGAACAATAAACAACTGGCCATGCAGCAGTTAGAACTCTCCGAACACGAAAAAGACCGCCTTAGAAACGAGAATGAGAGGTTACGCGAGGTATAGTGTTGGAACATGTAGAACTGCTTTAAAGTAGTTTAAATCTGCATAGTACCTGAGAGTGTAATTTGGGGAAATTGTATAAAAATATTTTAGTAGCTGTCAAAATAATACGTTCTTGAAAATAAAAGTAGTACAGTACTGAAAATCATGAAATAGAGTGTTTGAGCAATTTGTACTGTTTTTGTGGTTGCCAAATAACCCAGTAGTTTAAATCTACAAAATTCTTGTGGGAGGGTGGGTGAGGTGGGGGAAATCATTTTTATTTAGTAGCTGTAAAAAGGATGCATTCTTGAAAATATATTGTACAAACAAACATTTCAAGTAAAATACCAGCGTAGTATAACCAGAGGATTACATTGTATTATCGTATTATTATTTCAGTCTGTTGAAGGGAAATCTCGGGATCTGAGGAATGAGAGAGAACAGTTGGAGGAAGCTGTCCTTGACCTTAAGGTAATGCTGTTTCCATGGTAACTGTTTCACAGCTGTATCCATCTTTAGAGGTTAAAAAAGCAACTGTTCACAGCTAAACCTGTCTATACAGGTTTCAAAAGCGATCATTGACAGTTATTTAGCAAAGATATACCAAAGTTATGTATTGGTAGAATAACAAGAATTTGGTTTAATGGAGACTGAACAAAGACTATTGTCAAAATATAACTTTTAGGAAAATCTTACACAGTCTTCTTTGAGAACACCATTCAGATTTATAGCACACACACATTTTCTAAAACAACTTCTTTAATTGATTGATATTTTGATTTAAAAGTGAATATAACTAATTGAACATCATGAGTTTTTTAAATACTGATTTTGATATGTTCATTGATGACAAATACCATATTTTTGACATAGGCATGTTAGGTGTGATTCAATAATCCTTTAATTTTTCTATCTACAAAAAGGGCCAAAGACCATAAAACTTAAACTGGAGACCAGTCTGGAGTCTGATGCTTAATCAGATGCTTGAGATTTGAGACTGGTCTCCAATCCTAGTTTTATGATCTTGGGAGTAGGCTAGTTTGAAGAACTGGGTTAGAAAAAAGAATATGGTTAATTGTCTTATCTTATATCCCGGTGTAACCCAAATTCGGCGATTTAAGAACATTTGTCTATGCTATTTTATACAAACTACAGTAATCTTAATTAAACTTGTTATAAGTTTAAAACAACTATTTATACATAACTTGGGAATGATAACAAAATCTGTAGTCATTCATCAGTTGCTTAATATAAACAAATATGGCAGCTGTAAACTCTAACCTCGGTCTGACAACGTGACCTAAATTCGACGATTCTGATTGGTTGCAATAAATCTTGGTCCAATCAATGAAGTATGGTGCCAAAATAGAGTAATAATAGTGTTTTTGTTTACTTGAATGTTAAACAGTCAAAAAGGTATTAAAACTTTTAAGTTTCTAAACTGTTTAAACTGTTAACATATATACACCGTTTCTTTTTTATTTTTTTATACTTAACTGATTACAAAGGGGGCAGAGGAAAGTGTCTCCACCCCTCAAAACTTTAACTGGGGAACAGAATTTCAGGTGAACCCATGAGTCACATTATGTCATATTGCCCCACTGAATACACTTTATGACATCAGACTTCTCTTTGTCTGGAAAAAATTTCCTACATACACTTCACTCCCATCCAATTTCGACCTCTCTTTGGATCATGTTTGTCAAATAAGACAAAAATAAACACTATGGTCGTTCTACGCTTCCGTACTTTTTGTTTTGAAGGGGGAGTGTGACGGAGTGTGTCACATGACCTAGATAGTAAATACAGTCGTATGTAAATGATGACTGTCAAAATTTCAAGCAACAACTTTTTAACAAAGGAAGTGATCTTGGATGTAAAAATTGCATAAGGTTTAACACACAATTGGATCATATAATTTAGATATTTTTGTTCTATTTTCCTGCCGTATCACCATGTTTTGTCCAGAAAATCAATCAAGTCGCATGTGGACCGTGGGAAATAAACATGGCTGACCTTCACATCCAAAATCGCGCGAGAAATCACGTGATTAACAGAAAAAACAAAACATTGTCGTATTTAGGAGAACGTCGGATTTGGGTTACGGAAGGATACCTCCTTGTCACTCGCTGTTTGTGAACCTTTATGATGATATCAATGGTTCAGTGATTAATGGTTTATCATTATGTTTCCTGTTTGAGAGAAACATTCATTTTGCTTTATAGCCTATATACAAGACAATGGTATTTACTATATTTTACTATTGCCTCAACCAAACAAAGACATGTTTTGAATCATGGTCAGACATCTGACAGAAGCGTCCATTTTGTTTGTTCTTTCAACTTCGTTATATTTAAATTTATTGAACTCACTGAAAACAGGTCATACAGACAATAGCACAATTACAGGTGAGCCAGAGTGGCTTCCCCTTGTTCAGAAACATATTCGTTTAAATTTTTAAAGCTCTCACAAAAAAATGTTGTATGATGTTAAGGTGGTTTTCATCTTCACAACTGTTTTATGTTTTATGCTGATTAATATGCTTCATTTACACTATATTTAATTATGCATGACAAAAGATTGTTTTATTAAATCTCATGATTTAGAATATTGTTAATGCATGTTATAAAGTAACATTAGTTATTTCACAAACAATAATTGGTGGAAGAAGACCAGTAGCTTTTGTGTGGATTGGTTCATGATTTCATGTTTGAACTAATTGTGTTTCAGACTAAAGAGGTATTGATTTGTATGTTAATGCTTTACTCCATATATACACACTTTATTGCATGTGTGACCAATGAACATCTAGCTGACACACCTGTGCTGTCTGATCAGGATCAGCACTTGCAGTTTGGTCAGAAATGAAATCAATCTAAGTGGGAACAGTGCAGGTCCCAATCAGACGGCATGGATGTGCCGGGTGATCTGGATCTACACTGGTCGCACTTGCTATAAAGGTGTATACATGGAGGAAAAGGTTAATGCTTTGCTAATTAGGTAGTAGCTTGGCTACCTTGTTAAATGTTATTGTGAGTGGCCGGTGAAAGGCTTAGTTTCAGTCTAAAACCAGTAATATGTCAGTTCTGGGTCCAGAGATTTATAAAACTGAGATTGGAGACCTGGATACTTGTCTCCTTTGAGCCAATTGAATGCTTCAGATTTGATACTGATCTCCTGTTTTAGTTTTATGATCCCCTGATGTTTGCTGACAGTTCTGGTGTATTGGATGACTTTGGGACATTTTAAAGTTCTAGACCAGTTTGACATGCATTTCTGTTGAGTTAAAATGGACCTGTTTTACCACAGTATTTAATATAACAAATAAGTGTAATGAAACTTAATGATATTTTAATATTTTTGTATGTTTTTACATGCAATAAACATTTATTATAGTTTTGATGTTCATATTGCTGATTATATATAAGACTTCCGAAAATCAGAAAATTTGATTGACAAATATTCTTATTTTGTTTTCGCTGTTGGTGTACAATTTTGTGATGAATTTTGAGAACTGATAGTTACGCATTTCTTCATGAATACAGCTTATATCCCATGTGTGACCAGGGTAGATCCAGATCAGTAATCATGCCATGCAGTCTGATAAGCACAGCCATGCAGTGATCCTGATCAAAATTACACAGATTTGCAAGCTGATCTAGATCTACACTTGATGCACTGTATCCATGGACTGAAGGGTTCAGAGTACATGATTGTGTTATGAAATGATTACTATGTTAACATAACTGGCATTATTACACCTAGGCTTAGATGATAACAATGCATTCATGAAAGGTTGTTTGAAAAGTATAGCACTTTGCAAGTAGTTCATACCATAACATGTTTAACCCTTTCCTCCATATATACACATTTTTACACATTATCGACTAGTGTAGATCCAGATCAGCAGGCACATCCATGCCGTCTGATCAGGATTTGCACTGGTCGCATTTTGGTCAGAAATAACCTTATGAATAAAAAGCGAACAGTTTAGATCCTGATCAGATGGCACAAATGTGCAGGCTTATCTGTATCTAAACTGTTCGCCCATGCAATAAAGGGGTGCCTATGGAGGAAAGGGTTAATCCTTTACTCCATATACAAGTTTTATTGCATGTGTTACCCAATGTCCAGTACAGCTGGCTCATTTGTGCCATCTGATCTGGATCTACAGTGTTTGCCTCAGTGTCAGTCTGAAAATAAATGATCAGTGTAGAACCTTTGATCAGGGCTGAAGGTTATAAAGCTGAGATTGGAAACCAGTCTCAAATCTCAAGCATCTGATTGGCTGAAATGGCGACCAGTCGCCATTTCAGCCAATCAGATGCTTGAGATTTGAGACTGGTTTCCATGCTCAGTTTTATAACCTTGGGTACAGAAGGCATGGATCTGGAACTGCTGTAACAATGTTTGCACATGGGATCAAAAATTTCCTATATATGGAGTAAAGGATTATATTTTGATGAATTTGCCATAGTTTTTTACCAAAACAATAGAGTTAAAAACTTAGACTGGGACACATTTTGATTTTACGCCAAGTAATATAAATTTATCAGAAAACACAAAAATGTCTGTATTTTGACAAAAATAAACAACAAAAAAATGAACAAAAAAAATCTTGTAAAAATGTCAAAATCATTCCCAGTAAAGTTGTTAGCAATCTAATATATGTATTATCTTAGTATATAGATTAGTGTCACAATTTAACAGTACATAGATGTTCTTATTTTATGAAGAAAAACTTGGACATAGAATGCTTTTTTTGAAATGTTTAGTATTATGTTAATCCTTTACCCCATTGAATATGGCTGTTATCCTTGGGGGAAAAGTATTGATCCATATAAACCCAGCATATTTGTGCCGCCTGATAAGGATCTGCACTGCTGGCTTTTCAATTCATTTGTTATCTCTGACGAAGAAACCAACAGTGTAGAATCTGATGGCATTGATGTCCATGCTGATCTGGATCAACATTTTTCGCACAAGCAAAAAAAACCTGTATAAGGAGTAAAGGGTTAATAACTGTGATCATTGTATTCATTATGAAAAAAATGTCTGTTTTAGGAGGATCTGCGTCAGATGAAACAAGAAAAGACCAAGTCAGAAAACAAAATACAAGAGCTGGAAATCGTGAGTCTGCCATTTAATATGTCTCTGATACTCTGCTCTTTTTTTTAGACATTTTATTCTGTTATAAGCTGCCTAGACTTGTCAGATAGTTCTGTAGTTTGCAGTTACTACCTTCAGGAAAGTGTGTAGAAAGTTCCAGTCAACTCTGAAAATACAAGCAGAAAAAAGTTTTAATCTATGGCTAGTTGCTATGAGTCCATACTTCAAAATTAAATGCAGAATGCACCAAATAAATGTCTTTTTACCAATTTTAGCTTACCTGATGAGAGAGTGGTCACAGATGAGCTTATCTTTGCCAAAGATCATAGAACAATCAGGAGACCAGTCTCAAATGTCAAGCATCTGATTGGTTTAAATCTGGTGCATTTGGTTTCAGATGCTTGATATTTGAGACTGGTCTCCAATTTTAGTTTTATGATCTTGGGCCCAGAAAACCCCAAATTAACAACCAATTTCAGAGGAATGGTCCTCTTCAGACATTATTTCAGACAGATCTTATCTTTGAAGAAATGTGTTGGCTTTTTTTTTTCAAAAGATGACCCTATTTCAGTTTTGTTTGTGTTTTTTAAGAATTTTAAATGTTCAAAGATCCCTAAGACCCCCTCATCCCCTACTGAGAACCCCATTGAACCCTACCACATCTCTCACCTACCCTTCAAGTTCTTGTATGTTTCTATAGGGTATTGATGGTCCTCTTATTATGTTGTTAATAATTAGCTCCAGTTCAGACACTATTTATTTTATTGCCAAATTTTACAATCATAATTCATTTACATCATATTTCTATCTTAAAATAATTTGTTTTGATTCTGTTTGAAAATAAATAGAAATAAGTGTATCATTGTAAAAAAACCTATGTTATTAAAATGTATTGTTTATCCTATTCTCAATTACAGAAACTGGAGAAGGCTAATGAAAGTGTAAAGGAAATATCAACTCTAAAACAGGGAGAGATAGATAACCTGAAGTCTGCGTGCGACCGTCTGTCTGCTAGCAACGCCAAGAAAGAAACAGAGCTAGAGGGCATGACAGAAAAAATCCAGCACATGGAGATACAGGTCTGGCTTTACACTTAACCCTTTCCTCCATAGAAACACCTTTATCTCATGGTTAACAGTGTAGATCCAGATCAGCCAGCACATCTGTGACGTCTGATCAGGATTTGCACTGTTCGCTTTTTAAGTTATTTCTGACCAAAATGCGACCAGTGCAGATCCTGATTAGATGGCACAGATATGCTGGCTGATCTGGTTCTGCACTGTTTGCACTTGCGTAAAAAGGTGTTTATATGGAGGAAAGGGTTAAGAGATTGCATGCTGGTTGATCTGAGTGCACACTGATTGCACTTTTGGGTTTTGTGAAATTAAAAGGTTAAATACCTGTAATTTAAATAGGTAGATAGAAGTGACCATAATTGATTTGAAACTTTGGAAAATAAACTGGTTCCACAGCTATGATAACATTTACTGATAGGATACGTTTAAACCATTACATAAGACTTTGCTTCTTTGCTTTTATATAAAAATCTTTTCATTACCTGATACTTTGCTTACATTGCTAAATCTGAAACCTTTGCATAATATTTGCAAACCTGTCAAGGAATTTTGGTTAACCCAAGGACATGTTTTAATAATTTGATAGCAGAAAATTGCTTAAAAGCTGCATTTTTTGGGTTCTTTTTTATCTACATGGTAATTGATATTGTCTGCTGACACGACCACTCTTTCATCTATATTATATTTGCTCAGTTTATTTATTATTCTGGTGAGACTTAATTCTTTATTTTCCTGGGATACAGCACCTGCTCAATATTTGCGGTTAGTGGAGAATTTGTCTGTGGGCTGGGAATAAAACTGCTTTATCTTTTGTAGAAAATAGAACCAGATTTGTCTGTTTGAAGATGAAGTTTCTTATTAAGATATAAATGCTGAATTTGAAATACAGGTTTTGTTAAATATTAAAAGTTTAACACCACTTTAATAACATTTGCAAATAGTGCAGACTGGAATAGCCTGAAGGTCCAATCAGTGCAAGACCATAAAAACTGAAATTGGAATATAATTTCAACCATTCAGATGCTTGAGATTTGAGACTGGTCTCAGTTTTAGTTTTATGATCTTGGGTCAAGGTCTGCACCATTTGCTATTCAGTCACTAAGTACCAACAATTACAGCTCAGTTTATAATGAATAGCAAGTCTATCTTAAAATTTAGGAAATATATTTTTACAGAACCAGGTAACAGGTCTTTAAACCAGAGAAGTGTTCACCCTTTCCTCTAAATGTACACCTTTATGACTTGGCTAAACAGTGTTAATCCAGATCAGATGGCACAAATCTACACTGTTTTTTTTATACGCTCGTTTGAAAAACAGGACGTATTATGGGAACACCTGCGGCGGGCGGGCAGGCGGTGTCCACAGGGTTTCCGCTCTCTAAGTCAAAGAGTTTTCATCAGGTCTTTATCAAACTTGGTGAATATGTTGGTGGGCATAATATCTCGACCAAGTTCTATAACCAGCCAAATCCCCCCAGGCACTCCTGAATTATGGCCCTTGAATTGTCCAAAATTACTGTTTCCGCTCTCTAAGTCAAAGAGTTTTCATCCGGTCTTTATCAAACTTGGTGAATATGTTGGTGGGCATAATATCTCTGCCAAGTTCGATTACCAGCCAAGTTGCTTCAGGCACTTAAGAGTTATGGCCCTTTATTTATACGAAAAATGTGGCAAATTAGCCAAACTTTTTGACAGGCGTATTTTGTGGCATTTTGGCACTCTTGTTATTTATTAGGTTACAACATGTATTTCTAACCAAAAAGTGAGCAGTGTAGATACTGATCAGATGGCACAGATGTGTTGGATGATCTGGATCTTCACTATTAGCACCTGTAATAAAATGCATTTAGAAACTAAATTTATGGGATAGAAATGCGTGCTCAGGTGTTATGTTCTAATATGAACAAAAATTGATGATCTGATAAAACAAGTTATTCTTTGTGAAATAAGTTAAAAACATTAATTTATCATTTTAAAGTCCCCTTCAGGTTTTATTTCTTGAATATAAATTGATTTAACCCACATGTTTAAATCAAGTTGTGCTGAAATATTTTTGTGTGGGATAAAACTGTTCACATGCAAACTTGTTGAACCCTTTGTCAGACCAATAACAGTAAGAATTTTCTAAGTTAAACACAACTGATATTTAACCCTTTACTCTTTGGATACCAGATCTATGCCATCATGATCTGCATTGATCATTAGATTAATTAGGTTATTTTTTGCCCAGGAAGAGAAATTAGTAGGTCCAGAGACAGCATAGACATGCTTGCTTATCAGGATAAACACTGGCAAACCCAGGTGATTAAAGGTACCTCCATGGAGTAGTGTTTGCCCATTAAGCACTGTGACCAGTATACTGATATCAACCCATGCATCAGTGTAGGATTGATTGATTGATTGATTGATTGATTGATTGATTGATTGATTGATTGATTTAGTCTGCACACTGTTTGCTATTAAGTCAATGTTTATTTTTGAAAAAAAATATTCAGAAGAGAAAGGAAAGCCCAGTTTCCCAGGTTTAGTCTTAATATATTCACATTACTGTGAGTTCATTATGTTGGTATGAAAATAAATTCATATATACACATTTTTAAGCATGTGCCACCAGTGTAGATCCAGATCAGCCAGCACATCCATGCTGTCTGATCAGGATATGCACTGGTGGCATTTTGGTCAGAAATAACCTAACGAATCTTAAAGCGAACAGTGCAGATCCAGATCAGACGGAATGGATGTGCTGGCTAAACTGGATCTACACTGTTTGCCCACGCCATTAAGGTGTTTCTATGGAGGAAAGGGTTTTCAAATTACCTCAATATCTGTTCATCTTGGGGGAGGGATAGGGAGAGTGTTAATTTCATGGATCAATTGACTTATGAGATCCACAGATATAGGTTTCCCTCAAATGGTAATGACTTTGTAGCTCTTGATAATTACAGAATGAGCGTCTGCGAGAAGAATTGAAGACATATAAGGAGGACTGTGAACAGCTTCAGGACCAGGTGGAAGACATCAAAAAGTACGTGAAAACTCACCCGGTGTATACACAAGTTGTACAGTGCTGAAAATTATGAAATTGACAATTTTACTGATTTTACTCCAGTCGGCTTTCCATCTGCTTAACTCTTGTAACGACTTCAATTGCATTCCAATTCTTTCAGACCTAAAAATGTGCTCCAAGTGATCTTTTCACTCCACTCTATTTCTTTCGCCTTTTAGGGGAATTATAATGTTTTTATAATTCAAATTACTCCTGTGTGATTATTTTGTCATATTTTCTCGTAAAAATCAATTCTCACCTTTCTGCAATTATTTTACTGGAGATGTCTTCCTTCAAGCGAGTATCGATCAGCAAACAAATCACACAAAAGGTTCATTGCATTATTAATTTCTCCCAGTCTGATCATAGACAATCATCTTAATCCAATTATCGCCTGGTACAGGTTCTCAAAGTGCCATAAAACTCGCAATTACCTGTCAAATTAACAAGCTGTCATTTTCAACATCCGGGTAACTTACGTCATTATTGCTTATGTCATTAACAATAAGAAAATGCTGAAGACTAAAGAGCGATTTTATTGGTTTATTCTGTATACACCAGCCAATAAAAATCTCATTTTGTGAAGACTGATTAGGTAATCAGGTCGAATTTGTTTACGACACGTGTTTGTCAATGTTTATAATTGAGTAAGTGAGCATTTGGGGGATTATTGGCAGGTGTTTGATTGTTCCCTCAGGCAAAATCAACAGGAAATCGAGGGCGAAGTTTTTTATGCAAATAAAGCGAAGTCAGGCCGGTCTGGGCGTCTTGATTCTTGATCCCTGAAAATCATAAATGTTATGATCTGACTTTTTGTTGTGGTAATAAATGAAAAACTACTTGATCCTTTTATATAGTAACCTTCACAGATTCATATTCTTAGATTCAAATGTAGATCTGAGTTTTTGATGTTATAACCAATCCAGCGAAAAGCTGTTTGATCCTTAACCCTTTCCTGTATAGATACACCTTTATTGCTAGGGCGAACAGTTTAGATCCAGATCAGCAGGCACATCTGTACCATCTGATCAGGGTCTAAACTGTTCGCTTTTTGATTCATTAGGTTATTTCTGACCAAAATGCGACCAGTGCAGATTCTGATCAGACGGCACGGATGTGCCAGCTGATCTGGATCTACACTGGTGGCACATGCGTAAAAATGCGTATATATCAAGGAAAGAGTTAATATGGTAACCAGTATAGAGTTAACCTGAAGTTGACCAAGATTTTATTTCTATGAATAATATTTTCAGATTGAAAGATGAGAATCGACGTCTGCTGCAAGAAAAGGCGGAGAATGAACAAGTGATTAAATTGCTGGAAACCCAGAAAGAAGTGCTCTCCAAAAGTGTAAGGGATTCTCAGACATATATAGATCTGCTTAAAAGTATAGATGCACGAGATTTACGAGCACTGGGTGATATGTAATTTTGTAGTGCTGTGATTCTAGTTCATAATTTCTTTTTTTTGTAGGAGTATGATTTTAAAGCATACGTTAACCCCTTTACTCCATGTAATATGGCTGTTGTCCCATAGGTGAACAATTTAGATCTATCCATGTGTGCTGTCTGATCAGGATCTACACTGTTGGCTGTTAGATTCATTAGGTTATTTCTGACCAAGAAGTGTAGATCCTTATCAGATTGCATGGATGTGCTATCTGATCTGTATCTACACTCACCGCACAAACAATATAACCCATATATATGTATGGAGTAAAGGATTAAGTTAAACTTGCTTCTTTTGCTGTGGTGTGATTTAAAACATATTTAGGTCCACTTATAGCTACAGTGTCACAAATTATCTTCTTTTCAAAAGCAAGCTATAACTGCTTTTTATGTAAATTGTAACTGCTTTTTATGTATCAAAAGTCAGTAACTGAGTTGCAAAGTGCACTTGTTCGACTTTTTTTAGCTGATTTTGAACTTTATGTCACAAGATGTAAATCTTTTCATACTTTGACCTTGAGTTGTTTTTTTTCATCTTTCACATTCCTATAAATTTAAGTTGATATTTTTACTTACTTCATTTATTATAGCAAAGCACAAAGTTTGATAAATTTATTTAAAGATTTTATTTTTGTGATTTTTATTTTTTAACAATATTAGGAACTTACATTCAAAAATCGAATATTGTTGTGATTTAACAAAACAATTAATATTTACACTATTCCAACCATTAAGTACTTTCATTGTACGGCTTATTTTTGTGACACAGCAGCTTTCACTGCATGAGTTTAACAAGCACAAAGAGCACCTGTTATGTTGTGATATAATCTGATATAACCTACTGTTTGCTGTGGGGTGTGATATGTAGCTATGTTTTGTAATGAATTGTCTTAACTCTTTATTCATTATATACACATTTTCACATATGTGTGACCAATGTAGATTAAGATCAGCTGACGCATTCATGCCATCTGATCTGGATCTGCACTGGTTGCATCTTAGTCAGAAATAATGTTATGAATCGAAAAGTGAACTGTGTAGATCCTGATCAGATGGCAGGGATGTGCCAGCTGATCTGAATATACATTGTTTGCCTATGCAATAAAGGTGTATCTATGGAGTAAAGGGTTAAGTAAGAAGTAAGTAAAGCATCCATTTCACGTTCTGTGAGGATAATGGTTGGTCCATGTCAGAAATCCATTTACTGTTTGAAGGATTTAAATGTGTCAGTTATCATTGTTTATTTGGTTTTGTGGGAAAAATTCTGCAATAAGGGGGTGCAAGTGATGTTTTGCTTCATAGATCAAACATGAATTGGCTGCTTTGAATTGCATTATTTACTTCTTTATACCTTGCTAAATATTCTCCTTTTTTGCCATTTTTTCGTGAACTTTTAACCCTCCATTCAGGAAAACAGTGCGCTTAACAGCTATTGATACATTCATGGGAATTCGATTTTGAAAAATTTTCAATTGGCGATAGTTAAAAAATATTGAACTGTATTTTGTTCAGCTTATTTATTCTCTTCTATAGAATAGCAATGAAATACAATTTAATGATAACTGATTTCTTGAGGTTAGCATAGTATTTTTATAGATGTAAAGTTTATTTCCTGTTTTTGTTTAAAAACAGTTGCATGTGTTTGAAATATGAAATTTATTCTGTCTGTCATGAAACTGCACTGAAGAAAACAAAATTCTCTTTTTTTTCTTTGGAAAACCCTGGTTATCGGGTGAGAAAGTGTCAACATTTCATTAAGTGTTTTGTTTAAGTTTACTTTTTCTCAGTCACCATTCTAGGTAGAGCTTTAAAACTTAACATTGTCGTCTGACATCACAATAGCAATTTTTAGCACAAGTTTCATAACTCGAGACTGTATTTTGTATAGTTATGCCCACCTCTTCACATAACATTAAAGAAGAAAATCTGTTTTTTGGCACTGTGGCATCTTCTTGTCTTGATGTTGTTGTTTTTATGGATTGACAGAATTTTGTTATTGAGAAACACAATAGAATATAGTTTCAAACAATTTGAAAGGAGGTGTCAGGTCAAAGAATGATGCTTTTAAGCATTTTTGTTTTCATTTTTGTTTTCATTATTAATTTTGTAGAAATTTTGTTATGGTTACTAGTATTTTCATTGTGGTATAAGTTATTCAGTTGATTTTTCTAATCTAAGGTAGTTCACGCCATAACCATTTCTCGGAAAAGAAGCAGACACCATCTTGTACCTCCGAGGAACATATCATTAGCTTCCCAGCCACTATTATATATATTAAGAAGTTACCAATCATTGACAGTCAGTTGATGCATTCTGGCGAATAGTTGTTAACCCTTTACTCCATATTTACTAGTTTTATTGCATATGTGAATCAGTTTAGATCCATCTAATCTAGATCTACACCGGTCTCTTCTTGGTCAGAAATATAACCTAATGAATCTAAAAGTGAACAGTTTAGATTATTACGTTATTTTTGACAAAGAAGCGAACAGTGTAGATTCTGATAAGATGACCTGGATTTGCTAGCTGATCTGGATCTAAACTCGTATGTATGGAGTAAAGGGCAAACTGACAGCTTTAATTTGTAACAACATGTATACAACAAAATCTTTTCACTGGATTTAATAGAATATTAAAACAATTTCAGGATGCTCGTCAAAGACAGAAGGTATAAATATATCACATGCACACATACTTCAACATTGTTTGGCTATTGTGGTGGCATTATAATGCAATAATTTTTTATCATAAAATCATCCAATCGCTTGCTAGAGAAAATCAATGCTAAGTGATGAATTGTTTTAACATTTTGCATCAGTCTTGTGGTTTTTTGATGTGTGTGAAGGCATGAGCAACATAGGCACAAGCCATGACTTGGCAAAACCAATATGGTAGTAAAATAAAGTGACACAGAAAAGATGGCTGTGGGGTCGTGAGCACATTTAAAAATGGGGTCGCAAACGTTGCAAATGGCGAAAACAGGCCAAAATTTCAAAAATGAATTTTGGGGGAAATACTTTGCCACCTAGATTTTAGTAAAGAAATGTATTTAGCTAAGGATGTAGTTAATGTTTGCAAGCTCAATTTAGTCTAATTCATGTTCTAATTACCAAGCACATACTAAAACAAAAGAAAAACTGTTTGCATGAGAACTCTGAAATTCATGGACAATATACCAAAGCAACTCTTACCTGAAATAAGTATATGCTGGTCTACAATGTTTAGTGCCAATTTGTCAAAATAATGTTAGGGTTTTCAAGAAATTCAAGGAAAACTTACTTCCTAGTTCAAAACGAAAGTAGAACACTGTAGACCCAGATGAGCTGCAGGGGATATGGCTTTTATCCCATGGGTGAACACTGTAGACCCAGATGAGCTGCGGGGATATGGCTTTTATCCCGTGGGTGAACACTGTAGACCCAGATGAGCTGCGGGGATATGGCTTTTATCCCGTGGGTGAACACTGTAGACCCAGATGAGCTGCGGGGATATGGCTTTTATCCCGTGGGTGAACACTTTAGACCCAGATGAGCTGCGGGGATATGGCTTTTATCCCGTGGGTGAACACTGTAGACCCAGATGAGCTGCGGGGATATGGCTTTTATCCCGTGGGTGAACACTGTAGACCCAGATGAGCTGCGGGGATATGGCTTTTATCCCATGGGTGAACACTGTACACCCAGATGAGCTGCAGGCAGCCTCTGTGCAGTCTTATCAGGACCTACACTGTTTGCTTCTTGGTCAGAGCCATCATTGTTCATCTTAAAGCAACCAGGGTAGATTCTGATCAGAAAACTAATTTATCTATGGAGTTAAGGGTTAATAGCACATAACTTGTACTAACATAATTGTCAATCTGATACCACTCAGGAATGATTGAACACTTCCAAAGGTCAGCATTGCTGTAGTTCAAAAAATTAATAAATATTTTGTTGCCACAGTAGCTTACAGTGTTTTATTGTAATGGATAATACTGTATATCATGCACTTGGAAGTATGTACTGAAAAATTTGTAATATAAAAATATGTAAAAGTTAGGTAGCACTTGTACAATTAGAATTAGGCTTGATGTCTCCTAAGTCCTTAGGGAGAGAGAAAAAGGGGGACAATACAGACTGGATACCTGAAAGGTTTATTCTGGTTCATTGTAAATATGGATGTTAGCTGTTGGACATTGGGTGCATACACTGACACATTTGCATACACTGATTTACGAGTGTGTTAAATTTTGTAGAAGGTGCTCTAAAATCTTATTTAGATTTACTGTTTTTCTAACTAGAAGTACCACTCAGATATTTAACATTTTTATACCAAAGTCTATAATTAAAATGCATATTAACCAGATTGTTAGTATATAAGTCAAAAGTGAGTACCAAAACAGAACTTGTTTTGCCTTTCTTAACTGGATCAGACCAACTGCTGAGATTTTGTATATGTGTAGTCTGAATTGGCATGCCAGTTTAACAATCATGACCGTGCCCAGGGACCCTTAGACTGGAGACCAGTCTCAACATTTGTCAGTTTTGAACCAATCACTGCATGAGATTGAAGACAGGTCTCTAATAAAATGAGTACTATTGCACATTAGCCAATTCTAGTTTCTGACAGTAAACTGTTAATAAATTTTGCACAACAGTGTAGATAAACATCATTCTGCACCCTGATGAAGATATACACTTTTACACACTATATACCAGTTACTCCACAAGTACAGGTCTGAAGGTTATAAAGCTGAGATTGGAAACCAGTCCCAAATCTCAAGCATCTGATTGGCTGAAATGCTCAGTTTTATAACCTTGGGCACAGGTTAAGTCACATGGTGTAGATCCAGATCAGCCACCATTTCTGTGCAATCTCGTCTGGATATGCACTGTTTTCTTGGTCAGAAATATCCTAATAAATCTAAAACTAAACAGTGTAGATCCTGATCAGATGGCATGGATATGCAAGCTGATCTGGATCTACTACACTGTTTGCCCTAGTCATAAGCCATAAATGTCCTGTCTATGGAGTGAAGGTTTAACACCTGAATTTGTATCTGTATTAGAATTTTTGCAGGCAATGGGATAATAATTTAAAGTTGGTATTTCAACAAGCAAGTAATTATATTGACACAGTTTAAATTCAGTGCTCCTAATTTAGTTTGAAATAGCGTTAAATTTCTTTATTTACTTTATTAGTTGATTTGACCAGTATCAAAAGAAGTGGTTATAACATTTCTCAATAATTGTAGAAAAAATGTAATGGTTATTTAATATTATACTTGAAATATACTTGAATAAACTGTTTAAACAAGTTTGGTCTTTTCTTTTTCAAATTTCTAACCATGGTCTAAAGTAGTTGTGGATTATGGTTTTTGAACATATTAATAAAATCTCATCAATTTTGAAACTTTCAGTTCTTCAATGACACTGAAGATTGACATTTGAAAGTTTAATTTGATGACATTGAGTGTCTTATCAGATATGAACATTATTTCATCGATAATAAGTTAATCCTTTTACTGATCAATGAAATTTAATAGGCAGATAAGTGCATTGAGGCCCATTAAAAAATTTTGACAAAAATTTAATTGCTATTTTAAATTCTAAATTCTCCTAGTAATTGTGATAATAATGCAGTAGTGGTATGAAGAAATATTAAATTTGTCTGTACCAACGAGTCTGGACAAATCTATGAGACAAAATTATCTCATTAGCAACTTTAATTAAATTAAACTCTATAAAAAATGAAAAGTTGCTGATTGAGACTTGTTTTTGTTTTTTTTGTAATTCAGTTTATTGGACCACTTCCATGGCCTCAATTTAGCACCTTTTTCTAAGCAATTAATTATAGGTAAATTCAGAAATTCTGTTCCACACAAATACTGTAGAATCATCGAGTTTTCAATGATTATTATTTTTGCTGTTGTGGTAGCTAACTATTGCTATGTTTTGCTATGCAATTGAATTTGTATTATGTATAGAAAGTCTTAAATCATAAGATAAACACAGTAAATGTTAAAAAAAATTAGAATTGTTAAATAAAATATTGGTACAATTATTTAACTGAAAATTGTAATGATTTTACATTTTTAAGAATTTTGATTTATGTTTCTTTTATTAAATCTTTGTTGAGTGGTACTTCAGTTTGCAGGTTTACTTTGTGATAAAAATGTCTTAACTAGTAAAAGGGTTGTAAATCCTAGATTGACCACTGGTCAAAGGACTTCATGTTTAGGTTAAATAAATAATGACTTGCTTTCAGTTACAGTTAACCCTTCACTCCATATACACCCTTTTTGCTTGGGCAAACAGTGTAGATCCAGATCAGCTAGGCCATCTATGCCATGTGATCAGGATCTACACTGTCACTCTTTTACTTAATAAATTATTTCAGACAAAAAGCAACCAGTGCAGATCCTTATTTGATGGCATGAATGTGCCTGCTGGTCTGGATCTCTAATGGTCACACATGATAAAATGTGGAGTAAAGGGTTAAGCTTGTGTAAAGGATTTCTAAAAGAACACTAGATTCGAATGTTTTAATAAAATATTACTGTTGAAAATGTCTATGGCATTGTCAGACTGCCACAAAAGATAGAACTAAAACTGATGACTAGTTTCCAAACTCTGGCTTGTGATTGGTCAATTTGGAGAACTAGTATGATTTCAGCCAATCAGCAACATAGGATGGTAGACTGGTCTCTAATATCAGTTTTGTTTAACTTCAGACTTGTTCATTTTCATACTGTTTTTGCCTATTTGATTGGGTTAGTTTGGTTTTGATCAGATTTAATATTGAAGTTCTCTTTTATTGGTTGTTTTGATTATTTTTTTAAGTGTCCACAGGTTCTGTTCTTTTCCTAGAAAAACAGGATTAGTTTTCTTTACCCTTATTTAAGAGGTCAATGCATATTCTTCTGAAATAAACCGCTTTTATTTAAATTTAGTTATTTTGGAAATGTTACATGAATCTCACTGACAGTGACTGAAGAGCATAAAGTATATTGTAGATCCTGACCAGGGCTAAAAGGTATAAGACATGAGACCAGTCTCAGATTTCAAGTGTTTAATTGGTCAGTTCTAATAACATGCTCAATTTAACCAGTCAGAGTGCAGAGATCTCATGTCTTATGTATGTAGTCCACTTGTTCTGTTGACAATTATATGATTATGTTGTGTTGCAGGCTGACTCCAGTATGGAGAAGTTGAAAGATATTGACAAACTGACGGACAAAATCGGCCAGTACCGAAGTGAGAATGAACATCTCAGGTAAGATGGTTCTGTCTCTCGGATGAAACTTGAATTTATTGCAAATGTCAGTAAAAACAACATTTTGGGGGTTCTTTAATTCACGGCTTCAGATTTCTAAAATAACATTTATGTATTATTTGTACATTTTGGGGATCTAAATTTGTAGATTGGACCATGCATTTAATCTGCATTAAAACTAGTACCCACAAGTTTAAATGGATTAACCTGTTACTCTTTGGGAATTAGCTGTTACCCATGTGTGAGCTGTGTAGATCCAGATCATCTGGCACATCCATGCTGTCTTTTCAGGATCTACACTGTTTGCTTTTAGATTCATTAGGTTATTTCTGACCAAGAAGCAACTAGTGATACAGATCAGATGGCATGGATGTCACATCTGTTCTGGATCTACACTGGATAAACATGCAAACAATCCAGAAGAAATATATTGGGTAAAGTGTTAAGGGTTTTTCTAACTTAATGACAGCTGTGTAATGGTAACACAATCACAATGTTAAATAAAGTAACCTTTATGCACCAGGTTTGAACATTTATGAAAATTGTGAGGTGAACTTGTGCTTTTTATATAAATTACATCAAATTAATGTAGAAAGTAATGTATTGGAAAAAAAAGGTTTATCAATTATGAAACATCATATTCTATAACTTTCAGAAACATCGCCCAAAACAAATATTTTTCTTCTTATTTGGCTTAATTAAGGCACAGTATTACTGTTTTTCAGAACTGTAAAGGAGTGTCAAATCACTGCAAAAATATAGTCAATTTTCCTGTGTTTTCACTTTAATTCATAATATAAGAAAGGAATCGGCTAAAAAGTTACGTAACTACCAATAATGTCATGATGATAATTGCAGGAAAGTATAATTTTGAAATCATGAAATATGTTTTTCAAATATTAATTTGTCTCCTGATAAAGCAGACAGGTAATTATATATAGCCTAATGCTATGGTTTTTCAAGTGAATTAAATTTTCAAGGACAAATATATTAGAAACTTGGACGGGAAAAGTCATTTCAGTAGTGGAAGTCTTTGTAAGCTCCCTGAATAATTTTCAGGGAGCATATAACCCGCTTCATCCTTTCATTTGTCTGTCTGTCTCCATCTTGCTTTTGTCTGTGCAATTTCTGAGCAACTGCTGGTTGGTGTTCAGTGAAACTTTCTCAGAAGCTCCACCAAGAATATGAAATGTGCACATATGGTCACCACATTCACTTAAGATGATTTTTCTCAAAGTTATTCCCCTTTTTTATACGCCCGTTTGAAAAACAGGAGTTATTATGGAAACACCTGCGGCGGGTTGGCGGGCAGGCGGGGGGCGTCCACAGGGTTTCCGCTGTCTAAGTCAAAGAGTTTTCATCAGGTCTTTATCAAACTTGGTGAATATGTTGGTGTGCATAATGTCTCGACCAAGTTCTATAACCAGCCAAATCCCCCAGGCACACCTGAATTATGGCCCTTTAATTGTCGAAAATTTGGGTTTACGCTCTCTAAGCCAAAGAGTTTTCATCCGGTCTTTATCAAACTTGGTGAATATGTTGGTGGGCATAATATCTCGACCAAGTTCTATAACCAGCCAAATACCCCCAGGCACTCCTGAATTATGGCCCTTGAATTGTCCGAAATTACTGTTTCCGCTCTCTAAGTCAAAGAGTTTTCATCCGGTCTTTATCAAACTTGGTGAATATGTTGGTGGGCATAATATCTCGACCAAGTTCTATAACCAGCCAAATCCCCCCAGGCACTCCTGAATTATGGCCCTTGAATTGTCCAAAAACTGAATTAACGGTATCTGCTCTCCAAGTCGAATAATTTTCATCATATCGTTACGCAACTTTGATGATCAGCATTTTGACGGGCGTATTTTGTGTCAGTTTGGCACTCTTGTTAATTTTTCTATTAAGTGATATAGGACATTAAGTGTCAGGCTATTTCTCAGCAACCACATGTAGGAATTTAATGAAATTTTTTGGCACTGACAAGAGCAGATGTGCATATTCTCAGTACATTCTGGTTCAGTGTTTGTTTTTTTTCAAGCACAAAAATTGTTTGTTTTACATAAATGACACATTTCAAATCATGGGCTGAGTGGAAAACAGTTGTAACTATATATGAAAAACGAATCGTCAGTTTAGTAATTATTGTACACACTGCAAGAAGTCACCTTTAGAAACAGGCTTTTTCAGTTAATAGTCTTTGTAGATTTGAGAAGAACTCTGCACGATCAGAAATTAAATTGACAATGTAAAGAAAAGATGTAACGTTATGTTTGTTATATTTCAGGAGTCGTATCAGTGAACTGGAGAAAGTACGTGACAATCTGATAGCTCAGAAAGAAGAGCTGCTGGTAAGATATGTTCTCTAGGTTTGTCCACTGTAGCGTGATATTTATTTATAGTACATGGAGACAAGTTTTACCTGGGGAATACAGCGATTATCCTATGTGTGACGTGTAGATTCTAGATCTAGATCTAGATCCATACTGGTTGCCAATATAAGTCTTTTCCATATTCTTTATTTTACTGAACATTTTTTTATACAACAAGTTCTACCTAATATCCTTTCAAGTTGATATAACACCATTCTGCTAGAGAATAAGTTGCAATTTGCAAATGAAATATTTTGACTTTGTGTACAAAAATATCTGCATTTTTGCAAATTAATGGAAAAACATCTAAGTTTAATCATAGATATTTCATTTATTTACTTCATAATTATTCACAGATATTTAAGCAGTAATATAATATATTTATAAAGAAAAAATGGAGAAATGTAACAGGGTCGGATGCAGGATTTCCAGAAATGGGGTTAGTTTGGGGCAGTCTTAAGATTATTACATGATAATTTCCAACTTTCTGACCGAAATCACTATGAAATCTAAATACTTCTGCCCCAGAAGGGGATTCGAGCAACCCTGCTGAGCCCCCTATAGATCCGCACCTGTGTAAGCAGTTTTTATAGTTGAACCACGAAATTCATTATAATTTGCTTTGTGTTGAGATTGTTGGGTAAGTTATGACTTTCATTCATTTGTGGCATGGGGCCTACTATCCCTTTCCTTCATAGACATACCTTTATTGCTTGGGCAAACAGTGTAAAGCGGGCTGATCTGGATCTAAACTGTTCGCCCACGTAATAAAGGCGTATCTATGGAGAAAAGGGATAAAGTGGGCCTACTTTCCTGAGAGCATTGTGATCATGTTTCAGGCAAACAGTGAACTGATCTACAAGAAACCGCAGATGGAGGAGTTGGAAGCCAAGATTGCCGAGTTACGCGATGCTAATAAACAACTCCGAGAAATCAATGAACAGGTTAACGAAAAAGCTGAGATGTTACAACAGGTAGGTGTACCTTTGTTGTACCAGTATCTTATCTTTGTTGTACCAGTACTTCACCTCAGCCGTACATGTATTTCACCTTGTTGTACATGAATTTTACTGGAGAAAAAAAGTACAATGTGAATCACAAACCTGTCGGACAAGTTGAGCTGAATATGTATTTTTGGTTGGCATATCATATTGGGTTATCAGAGTACCAGTAATGCAAAGACAAGTCTTGTGATGGGAAAAAAAGGAAACAGCCATTATTATCCCTTTCCTCCATATATAAGCATTTTACGCATGGGTGAACAGTGTACTTCCAGATCATTGCTGTCTGATCAGGAACTACACTGTTTGCTTTTCGATTTATCAGGTTTTTTCTGACCAAAATAAAATGCACGTACAATGATGCAAAGGAATATGGAGGAATGGGATAAACATACTTGCAGCATTAAAACTAATAAATTTTTGTTTTTAATTTGTAAAATTAATCATTGTCAAATCCATGATCATGGAAACTAATTATTTCTTTTTGATACAGTTTGTGTAATAAGTAAATAATTCTTTAAAAAGATCTTTAAAAACTATTTTCCGTGTAAAAAGATCACAGCCCATATTAACCGATTCCTATAGCAGTACAGGTTTATTGTAGATCCCCACTATTGTTTTCCCAACTTTTAATGCCTTACATATGACTTATATCCCCATGTGTGACCAGTGTAAACCCATATCTGTGCTGTCTGATCTAGATCAGTATACATTAGTCACATTAAAATTCATTATATTGTTCTGAACAAGCAGTGAACAGCATTTGGATCAAGCTGCATGGACATGCAGGCTGATCTAGATCTACACTGGTTGCACATGTGTTTGCGAATTTATCTTATTGATAGGATCCTAAGTATATAGTTAGAAATACATGGTATGATGGACATTGGTCTTATACTAAATCTAAAATCATTCTTTACTTTGTTTCTTCTTTTTTTTGATAGCAAGATTCATCATCTTTATCATCCCCAGACTCTTTCATTCTTGTTCCACAACATTTTCTCATTAGAAGGAAAGTGAGTAAATCTGATTGGCTGCCATTCTGTCATGTGACTTGAACCACATTTCTGATTGGATAATCATGATTGGGATTGCATGCCTTTGGCTTCAATTGCTTTGGTTGATTTAATTTGAAGTGAACCATTGAGTTTTGATAATTAAAAGTTTTAATGTATTTTTGAGAGAATTGATGTGCAACTAATACGCTGAGTTAATAAACATTTAACCCTTTCCTCCATAGACACACCTTTATTGCGTGGGCGAACAGTGTAGATTCAAATCAGCCGGCACATCCGTGATCAGGATCTGCACTATTTGCTATTTGATTTATTAGTTTTTTCTAACCAAAAAGCTACCAATGCAGATCCTGATGAGACGGCCGGCTGATCTAGATCTATACTGGTCGCACCTGCATAAAAATGCGTATACGTATATGGAGGAAAGGGTTAATCATTTTAAGTCTGAATAATGAATCGAGACCATCATTGAACAAAGTATGTTTCTAATATGTAAAGTTGTTGCCTTGGCTTATTCTTGCCCTTGCTATAAATAACATATAATGATCCATTTTGTCATTCTTCAACTTTTCTTCATCATCCATCATTGACAGATTGGCATGCGAAATGTCCATCATCTCCTATTTCTCCAGTTGTTTTATATGTTAATGAAAATTTTACTATTTAAAACCAAAATCTCCCCATCTTCCTGGAAATGAAAACTATTGCAACCGTCTAACAATGCTTGTAAATTTCTCCTTTATCGGAGCTTATAAGTTAAACTTAGACATTTACTGTTTCTTTTTTTCAGAGATGGATTTTATGTTATAAAGTAATTTGCAACTTGTAATGAGCAATTTGCTTTTTGTCATTTATTAATAAGACTTACATCTAAGGAGTGAATGTTTGTAACATCCATCAAACATTGTTTCTCATATATTTCCTTCAACAGACCTGGTATAATAAGAACAAATTCTTTATCAGTTATTTTCACTCAAAAGCTGCATGATATATTGGAACATAAATTGATGCAGTTGAATTTGTCTATTGAGACTTATTATCATTAAGTGTAATATTACTGGGGTATAAATTTGAAATTTTAACCTAGAGCAAAATATGTGAAATATAAACGAGCATGAAATACAATGATAACACAGTAGACCACAGGTAAGCTTGAAGGAGTAGACTGTAAGATAAGAGTCATGGACATGATTGCAAATAAGAAGAGGAAAAATCAAAGCGCTGAAAGCGTTGAAAGACTCGCGCCGCAGCAGAATGTCAGCAGAATGTCAACTCTGGCTAACATCTTTTAATATGTGCACACGATAGAAACTGCATGTCAACTTAAATACTTGTTCACGGCCAGTATGAAAGAGTAGTCAAACATCTGCTATAAAATCCCCACAAAATACCCCAGAATGCGGGATTTGGCATATAGATTTTCAAATTTTCCCGGACCCCCCCATGATAAGTTAGGCCTCTTAACTTGGGCCTCATAAACGGACTGATTTTTATGCTCCCCCCGAAATTCGGGGGAGCATATAGTTGTCGCTTTGTCCGTCCGTCCGTCCCGTTCGTCCGTTCGTCCGTTCGTTCGTTCGTTCGTCCGTCCGTCCGTCATAATATTGTCCGGACAATTACACAAAAACTATGAGAGGTATCAAGACTAAACTTCATAGGTAGTTAGATCTCGTTGAGGAGCAGTGCAGTGCACAAGAACTATAACTCTTGCTTTATTCATTTTTGAGTTATTGCCCTTTGAAATTTCTCATACTTACTTTTTGTCCGGGGCATATCTCCCAAAGTCTAAGAGTTATGAAGTTGAAACTTCATAAGTAGATAGATCTCAATGAGGAGCAGTGCAGTGCACAAGAACCATAACTCTTGCTTTATTCATTTTTGAGTTATTGCCCTTTGAAATTTCTCATACTTACTTTTTGTCCGGGGCATATCTCACAAAGTATAAGAGTTATGAAGTTGAAACTTCATAAGTAGATAGATCTCAATGAGGAGCAGTGCAGTGCACAAGAACCATAACTCTTGCTTTATTCATTTTTGAGTTATTGCCCTTTGAAATTTCTCATACTTACTTTTTGTCCGGGGCATATTTCACAAAGTATAAGAGTTATGAAGTTGAAACTTCATAAGTAGATAGATCTCAATGAGGAGCAGTGCAGTGCATAAGAACCATAACTCTTGCTTTATTCATTTTTGAGTTATTGCCCTTTCAAATTTCTCATACTTACTTTTTGTCTGGGGCATATCTCACAAAGTATAAGAGTTATGAAGTTGAACCTTCATAACTAGATAGATCTCAGGGAGGAGCAGTGCAGTGCACAAGAACCATAACTCTTGCTTTATTCATTTTTGAGTTATTGCCCTTTGAAATTTCTCATACTTACTTTTTGTCCGGGGCATATCTCCCAAAGTCTAAGAGTTATGAAGTTGAAACTTCATAAGTAGATAGATCTCAATGAGGAGCAGTGCAGTGCACAAGAACCATAACTCTTGCTTTATTCATTTTTGAGTTATTGCCCTTTGAAATTTCTCATACTTACTTTTTGTCCGGGGCATATCTCACAAAGTATAAGAGTTATGAAGTTGAAACTTCATAAGTAGATAGATCTCAATGAGGAGCAGTGCAGTGCACAAGAACCATAACTCTTGCTTTATTCATTTTTGAGTTATTGCCCTTTGAAATTTCTCATACTTACTTTTTGTCCGGGGCATATTTCACAAAGTATAAGAGTTATGAAGTTGAAACTTCATAAGTAGATAGATCTCAATGAGGAGCAGTGCAGTGCATAAGAACCATAACTCTTGCTTTATTCATTTTTGAGTTATTGCCCTTTCAAATTTCTCATACTTACTTTTTGTCTGGGGCATATCTCACAAAGTATAAGAGTTATGAAGTTGAACCTTCATAACTAGATAGATCTCAGGGAGGAGCAGTGCAGTGCACAAGAACCATAACTCTTGCTTTATTCATTTTTGAGTTATTGCCCTTTGAAATTTTTCATACTTCCTTTTTGTCCGGGGCATATCTCACAAAGTATAAGAGTTATGAAGTTGAAACTTCATAAGTAGATAGATCTCAATGATGAGCAGTGCAGTGCATAAGAACCATAACTCTTGCTTTTATTGATTTTTGATTTATTGCCCTTTGAAATTTCTCTTACTTATTTTTTGTCCAGGGCATATCACACAAAGTATAAGAGTTATGAACTTGAAACTTCATAAGTAGAATGAATTCGTTGAGGAGCAGTGCAGCACACAAGAACCATAACTCTTGCTTTATTCATTATAGAGTTAATGCCCTTTGAAATTTACCATACTTACTTTTTGTCCGGGGCATATCTCACAAAGTATAAGAGTTAGGAAGTTGAAACTTCATAAGTAGATAGATCTCAATGAGGAGCAGTGCAGTGCACAAGAACCATAAATCTTGCTTTATTGATTTTTTATTTATTTCCCTTTGAAATTTCTCTTACTTAGTTTTATCTGGTGCATATCTCACAAAGTATAAAAGTTTCTGAACTTGAAACTTCATAAGTAGAATGATCTCAATGCGGAGCAGTGCAATGCACAAGAACCATAACTCTTGCTTTATTCATTTTTGAGTTAGTGCCCTTTGAAATTTCTCATTTTTTTTGTCTTATTTTTGTACAATATTGTAAAATGCTTTCTGTTTGAATCGTAAAGGAAACTTTCAAATACAATATCTTTCTTACAAATTCTTCCTGTTCTAACAAAAAAGTATTTGTGACAAAGCGGCGTTGGGGAGCATAACCCGTCTCTGACGGCTCTTGTCTAGCTTAGTTAAAATTAACATTGTTAAAAAATAACTCGCTGAGTTGAACCCCCCTTGCTGAAATCCTGGATCCGCCCCTGTCTACTATTGTAAATGCAAATGTTATGTAGTGTATAAGTTGGCTAAACAATACTAAATCCTGTAGAGTATACTTCTAGTATCAATGAGACATAAGCTATTAATATTAATTAGTAGGTGGTGCTACTTAAACTTTGTAGAGAATGTTCATTCATAGTATCATGTTACATCTCCGATGAGTAATTGCCAGCATTTAACAAGCATTGGCCAATGTTAAGATAAGCACAACCGTTATTTCCTGGTTAGAGATAAAACAAATTCAATTAAGAGAGTAATAAGAGATTGCTAAACTGTTAATTGTCTAAAACAAAACAACATCCTGATAAAAAGAGACGTGTTTCTCGCTGACCTGAATACAGTTCAGTCACTGATCACGTGACTGATTTCTTTATAATTGGATTTTTAATATCCCTTAATTTTTGTTTGAACATCAACATAATATTGTTTTCTTCTTTTCTTTGTCGCACTGTCTGTACAAATGTTCGTCATCGTTCGTAATAAATTTACTTTCTTAATATGCACTACTTTCTGACGCCGCACAACTATGGAACTTGTTAGGCGTAACTAAACTACTCATGCATAATTAGCTGTTTGTTCACTAACGTAGCTGAACGTGATTTCACTCAACATTTGTTTGATGGAGTTTTTGGCATGGACGCTACAAAATTACACGGACACGTACTATAGATCACTATTCTTTCGTAGAATTGTGTGCTTGAATGTGCTTAAATCGTCTGCATTTCATTTCGGCCTGCTCTCGCGGTGACCACAAAACCCCGCTTACTTGAATATGCTCGATGTCGCAGTGATACACCGGAAGTTAAAAACTGCGCGTCGCCGTGTTCTAGACTTCTAGGTAAAGTCTAAAAACCCTTCCAAGTTGCCTTGGTAGATACCAATTAGTCAGTGACAGGCTTGAATTCATTGACAAGTCTTTCTTTGCTTGTATTCTATGCAAACAGGACCACCATCCTAGCTTAAAAAAAGTTTTCAGATCTGAAGGTTATAAAGCTGAGATTGGAAACCAGTCTCAAATCTCAAGCATCTGATTGGCTGAAATGGCGACTGGTGTGAATCTTGAGATTTGAGACTGGTTTCCTTGCTCAGTTTTATCACCTTGGGCACAGAAGGAAATTTAAATTTAATGTAAATATAAATCATTTTAGCATACAAATGGTACAGAGAAGTTGAAAATACTGCAAGAAGTTTTTGAAAAACTTCCTCGAAGAAATTTGAAACAGGATTTTGTAAGTCTAAATGTTGGAAGTGGTGAAAAGACAAGAACATTTAAATTAGTTTATTTAATTTAAGGGATAGGGAATGTGCATTCTGTCAACAAGAAGAATTTAAACCCTTGTTTTTGTGTCGCCCTTTCGAAGAATTGGCGATACATAGGGATCGCGTTGTCTGTCCGTCCGTGGGTCCGTCCGTCAGTCTGTCCGTCACGAAAACTTAACGTTGGCTATAACTTTGCCATTTCTTAATATTTCTTCATGAAACTTTCAAATTATATTGCTTATGACAACACGCTCATGATGATGCCAAATTCTTTAGGTCAAGGTCATATTTGATGGAGTTAGGCCCCTTTTTGTACTTAGATTTTGACACGAAAACTTAACTATGGTTATCACTTTGCCATTTCTCAATATTTCTTCATGAAACTTTCAAATTATATTGCTTATGACAACACGCTCATTATGATGCCAAATTCTTTAGGTCAAGGTCACATTTGATGGAGTTAGGCCCCTTTTTGTACTTGGATTTTGACACGAAAACTTAATGTTGGCTATAACTTTGGCTATAACTGCCATTTCTCAATATTTCTTCATGAAACTTTTGAATTATATTGCTTATAACAACACGTTCATGATGATGCCAAATTTTTTAGGGCAAGATCACATTTGATGGAGTTAGGACCCTTTTTGAACTTGGATTTTAACACAAAAACTTTATGTTGGCAATAACTTTGCCATTTCTCAATATCTCTTAATGAAACTTTCAAATTATATTGCTTATGACTACACGCTCATGATGATGCTGAATTCTTTAGGTCAATGTCGCATTTGATGGAGTTACGCCCCTTTTTGTACTTGGATTTTTACATGATAACATAATGTTGGCCATAACTTTGCGATTTCTCAATATTTCTTCATGTAACTTTTTAATTATATTGCTCAAGACAACACTCACGATGATGACAAGTTGTTTTGGTCAAGATGGAGTTATGCCCCTTTTTGTACTTGCATTTTTCTTCCGACATTGTACCCGAGGGCCACAACTGAACACCCATCTAGTCTAATATTTGGGTGCAATTATATTTCAACAATGCACATATTGTTTAATCATGAAAAATAAGAATTTGTTTGTTAGTCTTTATTATACAATTTGATGATGCTCTAAAATAAGTGCAAATGGAAAAAATAACTTGCATTTCTTAAGTATGCCTTAATAATGTCACTAGCCCTTGTTAGAAGATATCAGATAAGATGTTTTATATTAGAAAGATTAAAATATAAAGTGGAAAAAAGTAAAAATGCAAAAAGAGTATCAATATTGCTTGTTTGTTGTTGTTGTAACAATAATATAACACTTGTGATTGCAGAGGTTTTTTACCTGATGTTAACATTAAACGTGTGTGTTGTTCAAAGGATGGTTTAGAGCTTATGTCTACGTAAAATTAAAAAATATTATCCTAAATTATTACAATGTTTTCTCAGTTACAACAGAACATTGCAATCAGGGGGCTGTTTTACCAATGTTGAACAACTTTTTATAGCTGCGCCTGTTGTAACTTGGAGAAAAAATGTTACATAGGATATGTTGATAAAACCACCCCCATATGTTGGAATAAAGATAACCGATATATTGAATAGCACAATATGATTCCTATCATTCTAAATTAAATAAATAGTGTTCTATTTGACACCCAACATCACCTTGAAGCAGTTAATAGAAATTTCTTCTTTTTACACTTAAAGTGCTTCAATATCCAGCGACAAAAACATCTTGACTTGTGAGAGAATAACAGATGCTTATATTAGGTGCTTTAAGACTAATTAACAACAAAGTGTCATAAAAGTGTCATAAAATTGTTCCTTATTAACCTTTTCCTCCATATATAAGCATTTTTACGCATGTGCGACCAGTGGAGATCTAGATCAGACGGCAGGATCTGCACTGATCGCAGTTTGGTCAGAAATAACCTTATGAATCAAAAAGCAAACAGTTTAGATCCTGATCAGACAGCACGAATGTGCAGGCTGATCTGGATCTAAACTGTTCGCCCACGTAATAAAGCTGTGTCTATGGAGGAAAGGGTTAATATTGTCAAGCCTGTTCTATTCAAGTGTAGTCAAATTTTTAGTCAGTACTGCACTAGGTTTACAATGTAGTCGGACATTTCTAAGAAACAAATACTTCTCCAAAGTATTACCACTTAGCATCATTCATGTATTCTTCTTCAGCGTGGTGATTGTGTAATCAAAAGGTTTCAGTTAAAGTTTTAAAATATTTAACAAGATGGTCACATGTTGAAGGCAATCTTTGAATTAATTTTTTTAAACTCTTTCCTCTATATATGCATTTTGCCATCTGATCTGGATCTGCACAGGGTGCATCTTGGTAAGAAATAACTAAAAGCAGTGTTGATCCAGATCAGGCAGCATGGATGTTCCAGCTGATCTGGATCAACACTGTTTGCCCACGTAGAAAAGATGTAAACATGGAGTATATGGTTAAACAGAAGTATGACTTGACATGTATGTTACAGGAGAATGCGACCCTGAAGGATGCTGTTGGTGGGGACGGATCTGTTGTACCAAGGGTAGAACTTGAAAGGTAATACCTCACTTAACACTTTGCATTGAACAGGGTGATAATAATTGAGAATGATTTAAAATATTAGATTTTATACTCGAACAAAATCAGATTTTGTATTAAAAAATGTGTACTTTAACTTCATTTTTATAGCAAGTAAGAGTTTTTGTTGATTTTGAGTATCAGTTGATTCTCAGTTTTATAATTCCCAAGTTGAAAAAAAAGAACACACATTTAAGAATAATAAATTGCTAGTTTACCAAAAGTACGTAAAACATAAATGAAATTTAGATTTTCATTAAAGAAAAAAATGCACAATTAGACTTACGATATCATAAATTACAGGACTAACAAAGCCTTGCTGTAGCTAAATAAAGAATTCTTTCTTGAAATGGCTTTTAAATTTAATAAAACAGACTGATTTAAAATAAATTGATGTAGAAGACATGTTTTGTAGTGATTTATGGTTTCAGATTATTTATTACAATGTGTGTTGTGGTAGTTTACAGCAACAAACTGATGAATATGACGCCTACCTGTAGTGGTGATTTATGATAGCAAACACATGTTGTTGTATTGGTTTCAGGTTGATACCTGATGTGGTGTAGATTTTTTAGGGTATTGCATGGCATGTTGAATACTTCAGACTAACACTTGAGGAGAGATTCTGTAGGTTAATGCATCACGTGTTGTATATTTCAGACTAACACGTGAGAAGGAGAGACTTCAGAGTGACTTGGATCACCTGAAACAAGAGCATGAGAATCTTGAGGAGCGACATCAGCGCTTTATCATACAATATGGACACGAGGGCTCAGAAACACAGAAAGGTACCAAACAAAAAAACATTTATTGCCATAAACATGGAATCTGATGTTTCCGTATGATCAATATTTGTGAATCTCAAATTTAAAGTATATGATTTGAAGGATGATTGTTAATGAATGTTTACCGATTTTAACTTGTGGATCTTTTCAACTGCAAAATCTAATTCCACCAAGTTGAATGCTGATTTTTTAAGGTTTGAATTTTAGTTTTTGAATTTTCTGGGTTTCATATGAACTGTCAAAATGTTAACACTTTATCACATACCTTCCGGTGTGGGAGTGTAATAACACCCGTTATTATATATCGCAGCCAAATCACTATTCATCCGCGTTATCAGCGATCAAAACAAATTTATGAAAATGACTTACTTTTGAAATCTGACCACTTCAGGCAAGCAATCAACTTCTATAAGGAACTTAAGCATCCCTTATATTGATAATATCCACGGAAAATATAACTTTCTGACACTTGTTTACTCCGTAAGATAGCAATAGGAAAGTCCATGATGAAATTCAACAACAGCAACAAAGCCATTTTCATTTCGTTTAAATCGAAAACAAAATGACCCAGACGCTGACATCGTTTTCAGAACATCGTCGGTGTGATCTTACAACATCCTCGAAACAAAATAAAAACACCAGAACCACATTTTAATCCAAATTATGAGTTTATATCCAGCAAATTTCAATGTTGTCATATGCCGCTTTGAAAGTTTACACAAATGACGTCATACAGTAGATCGATTTATTTAATAAAACACAACTTCAGAAGCCTATAACTGGAAGATTCTTTTAATATCTAGACTCTAGCGCAGTTAAATTTATTTTTTTTATATTTACTTATTTTGGCAAATGGGTAAACGGTAGGATAAATTCTTTGGGGACTAGCTTATGTATCACCCAATACGACCGAATTACACACGTTTTGATTTCGCTCTACTAGGCGATAGAAAGGGGCAGTTCATGGATTTTGCTTGTTTTTTCAGGGTATGTGATAAATAGAATACATCATTCGTGTTCATTTTATACTGAAATTATTAAACTCGCCATCTAAATCGATATAAAACTCGGCAAAAGCCTCGTTTTATATCGATTTAGATGACTCGTTTAATAATTTCAGTATAAAATGATCACTCATGTTGTATCCTCTATTTCCTTCATAGACGCACCTTTGAATGAAGAATTTGAACTGATTATATTAACCCTTTCCTCCATAGACACACCTTTATTGCGTGGGCAAACAGCTTAGATCCAGATCAGCTGGCACATCAGTGCCATCTAATCAGGATCTAAACTGTTCGCTTTTTGATTTGTTAGATTGTCTCTGACCAAAATGCGACCAGTGCAGATCCTGATCAGACGGCATGGATGTGCCGGCTGATCTGGATCTACACTGGTTGCACATGCGTAAAAATGTGTATATATGGAGGAAAGGGTTAATAAGCAACTAGTGATGATCTATTTCTATGGAACATTTATTTGGATGAATGAAGATGCTGTATATAAATAATAATTTTTTTCAGTATGTTTAGCCATTTCTTCAATACTTAGAGCACATTATTTTCTTATTTCTTTTGTTGGCACATTTTAAAGTTTTATCACCTATTGTAGACAAAGACACCATCAGCAGACTTGAGCGTGAAAAAGAAGCTCTGGAGAAAACTGTGGCACTGATCAATGGGCAGATGTTACTTGTAGAGGGAGGTAAAAAACGTCTGGATGATGTGGTTGATGACTTGCAGACAGAGATTGTCTCTCTTAGACAACAATTGGAAGAAGCTGAGAAAAAGTAAGTTTAGTTCCTTGCAATTTATGCCACTGTATTATACATGCTGATTTTGAATGTATGGCTAGAGGAAATATGTTTTTAGATTCTCATTCTTGTATTATTTTAATGATCCCACTTTGTCAAGAAATGCTGTTTAACTTTTATAAGCTGGAAATCAAATAGCCAAATACCAGTGTGTTGAAATCCATAAAACCTTTCTAAGTTATTTTTCAAAGGTTTTGCAATCCTGCAAAATTGAATACTAATATTTTTATACTTTACCTTGTTTTGGCAGAAAACTACATTTATATACATGTTATCAATATTTAAAATTGATCTATATGTCTTTTATTATGGCAAATTTTGTTGGAAATTAATTATTACAAAGAGAATCTAGAACAAATATTTCCAGATGCTAAATATGCTTAAATCAGATGAAGCGGCATATATAGTGAGCTATTACAACAGCAAATGAAGCCTATGACGATGGTAGAAACTGGTTTGGTGAAACTGAGTTTATTCCAGCGAAAATTTACTCAATAGTGAATCTATCCCTGTTCAGTCTGTTGAAAAAAATGTTATAAATACATGTTTATCATGTATTCTCCTGCAGCTTGAACGGGATTAGACATTTATCTGTTATGTTTGTACAGATTAATGAAGTCACTGAGCTTGAGGAGTATGATCACAAAATTTTAAAATACCAAGCAGAATAAATAACAACAAAGGAAATTATATGATGTACAACAATTAAATTCTCACTTAATATTTTAACCCTTTCCTCCACATTTACACCTTTTTACGCATGTGCGACCAGTGTAGATCCAGATCAGCTGGCACATCCATGCCGTCTGATCAGGATCTGCACTGGTTGCATTTTAGTCAGAGATAACCAAACAAATAATAAAGCGAACAGTTTAGATCCTGATTAGATGGTACTGATGTGCCAGCTGATCTGGATCTAAACTGTTCTCCCTTGCAATTAAGGTGTTTCTATGGAGGAAAGGGTTAAGCTTGAATTGAAGAATACTGATAGGTATTAATTGCAAAATTTAATACTTCAATTTGTCTTTTAGAAATCATAGTTCCAGGTTTGGATAAGATTCTGACAATAGTTCCTGAATTAGAAATTTCACTTTAGCTTATAGAAAGCTGCACATTTGAGAACTTTCCATCTCACCTCATTGAGTGATCAATATTCTGTGTATTTTACCTGCTGTTAAAATCACGCTTTCTTTTTCAGAAAATCATGCATATTTTTTCGTTGGCATATTCAAATTATTATTCAAATATTATTTAATCATATGCTATAATGTTATCTTATAAAGATATTTATTGTAAGTATATTCATAACATAACATTATTTATAAAGTAAAAAATAACATATATCTTAATTAAAATGTTAACAAAGTCTTAATATTGGCCATAAAATCATCTTCCTCTGTAACTTAACTTTTCTCAGACAGCTTCAAAACACCTCTTCTGGCTTGATAAACTCTTTCAAAGTCATGCTGAATATACATTGGTTGCCAGAATGTTTTGTTTTTTTTCATTTCTTGTTTGCAGTTTGTTTGCTACATTTCTGACTGACTGTACAATTGCATATTAGACTATATAGGAAGTGTACAGTTTTATGCTCTTTATCTTAATTGAGGAACAGTTTACAAGCCTAGTAAAAAGTCCTCTTCAATTTGAAAAACAATAATTTAACAATTTAAAAAAGAACTGCAACATGTGACAATGTGTCTTCGATAACAGGTATTCTTTACCTTAAAAGGGATTCAGTTTTCTTTTTTGGGGTGCTCAAACCACCTTTCTGGGCAGCAACTTTTCATTTCTTGGGTTTTTGCCAGAAAGTTGGAAATTATTATGTAACTCCCTCAAGACTGCCCCAAATGAACACCATCTCAGAAATCATGCATCAAACAATGTCTTTAAATGACAAAATTAATGTAGTTGTTGTTATTAGAACAATTATATACAATAACTAAAAAAGATGAACTTACCGGCGATTTCGGGCGGCCATTATCCGTGCATGGTATCAAAACAAAACCATGTGATTCCCCGCAGTGATTTTCCAAAAGTTTATAGATTAAATACTTAACAGTATAGACCCTGATCAGATTGCACAGATGCATAATGTGATCTAGGTCTACACTGGTAAAAAATGTGGCTGTGCTTTCTTAAAAAGGGTTATTATGTACAGCTTTACCCCATGTTTCTTTTAAATATTTTATTTTTTTCTTTAATATGCAAACAAAAAACCTTAAACCTTATGTGACATTCATTTTTCCTTGACAGATTATTAATTCACATACTCAGCAGCTATATTCAGCTTTTATGACGTCTGTTTGGTGAAGACACATTTTCTTATGCTGCGATTCAAATAATTTTTAGTTTTTATTTGACTGCACTTTCATGTATATATTCAGTTACCATTTAAGCTTACTTACAGACATTCTTAAAATAGTGCTGTGTATTACCTTATTTAGGAAATTTATTTTCATCATTAGAATTTCAAGATGTTAGAAAAGTGATTTTTTCGTTCTGTCGTTCAGTAATTATGGTCATTTTTTCTTTACACATCTCAATTTAGACAAATCCCAAGTACAATAAATAGCATTTTCTAAAATATTTTAATTATAAAATCTATCACAAAACTTTGAGTATATTACAAAGAAATTGGAATTTAATCGACATGCCCAATATAAATGTTTGTGATGCAAATATTTTTTAAAACTTGATGTCATTTGTTAACCCTTTACCTTATGGGAAATGGCTTTTATCCCATGGGTGAACAGGCTAGGTCCTGACCAGTTTGCACTTTCGTGCAGTCTGATTAGGATCAACACTATTTCCTTCTTGTTAAGAGTTGGCTTAGTGATTCTAAAAGAGAACAGTGTAGATTCTGATCAGACTGCTCGGATGCACTGGCTGATCTGGACTTACACTGGTTGCCCATGGAATACAAACCATAGATGGTTAATTTTACGACATCAAATTAGTTAACCTTCTTTTTAGTGTATTATATGAGTATCTTTTATGAGTACTTGGTTAGGGTGGGAAAGAATGTAAATGTATTTGTTCAGAATTAAAGAAATACATTTCTGCATCTATACTGCTTTAACACAATAACAGTACAGAGAAATTTGTACTTTGGAAAATGGAACAATTGGAAGAAATTCAATTGAGGAAATAACTGCAGCAGACACTGAAACAGTTTGAAGAGTTTTCAGCAGAAACAATGTTATAATAATGGTGATGTACTTCCTTCTATCTGCTGTCAGATCTGTCTGATTAAACCACTGACATTTACTAATTGATGACATAACCAGGAAACTTCTTTTAAATGCTCGAGATTTGTTCTTTTCTGGTAATTTCTGAGCATTTTCATGTCATGCATAAACAAAATGTGAACCTTTGCCTTTCAGTTCAGAAGTGATGAAGAGATAAATTAAAAAATTGCATTCCTCCACCTTCTTAAAAACAATAAAAACAATATATTTGCAGATAGAAAATTAATTTGTGCGAAATCATCTAAAGTTTAATGAAATTATTTAAAAAAAACATACAACAAAAAACACAAAATTTAATATTCATAGATTTGTCAGACCTTAGAAAAATGCACAAATTTGTTTGCACAAATATTTTTTTGGAAAAGCCGATGAAAAAAAATAGATAAGAGGAACCAATGTCCAGTTACATTTCTCAACTGAAAATTATAATGACAAAGAACTTTCATAACTCATGTCACTGTTTTACTCTGAAAGGATTGCTGAATTTGTTAAAAAAGAATCCGAGATGAAAGAGATCAGGTAACGTATTCTGATGTTACAAATAAAAGCAGAATGGTGACAGCTTAATTAACATCCATGTTGTAATCTGGGAGTAGAAGATAATGGCTCTTTTTATATAGTTTTTAACACCTAAAACCCAATTGTATTGTCTTCTGTATTTTTTACATGGAAAATGCTATATTTACAACAGACTACTGTGTTTTGGCACTGTTACAAGTAAAAATGTCAAACATAATGAATGACTATTTTGCTGTGCTGTAATACTTAAATAAGAGGTTCAGTGCAATATGATTTTGTTAAAGAATATGAAGAAGATAGGGTAGTCCTTTCAATACTTAATTGGCTTTATTTAATTGGCTTTATTCAGTTCAGTCAGTATTTACTGCATTTCATCCCAAAGAACTATAAAAAGATCGAAATAATTTTTTAATTGGTGATTCTATCATGCACAAACAACTTATTACAGATTAAGATCACAAACATCATTATTTATTTTGTCATTTATACTTTTAACTGTGTCAGAACACAAAAAAACCAATGTCCCAATTGCACATTCTAATTTGTTCATTTATGTTACTTTTTAAAGTTTGATTTTTCCTTACTAGGGTTAAACATTCAATGTGTTTAGCACTTTTTCTTTTTTGTTCAGTAGGAATACATGTACTTTTGAAGTCACCTAACTTGTTACAATTTCCTTTTAATCATTCTTGTATCTAATATAACAAGACTTTTTCAGTTAGGTTAACAATGGGTTAGGTTTATCAAGTGAAAAGAAAGTTTTCAAAGACAAGTATTGAATTCCCAAATTTAATTTGGCCTGGAGTATTGTAAACCTTGATTTGCTTCATCATGGTCAGTGGTAGGAATCCAGTGAAACTTTACACCAGCATCAGGTGTTAAACTATCTATTTCACTTAATAAGTTGATCAGTCTGATAAAAGCTAGGTTGGTCAGTTAAAGCTATTTGTTTTTTCATGAGATTTTATGAATACGCATTTGTCTGAATTTCTGTAAAAAAAAATCTTCGATGTCTTGGTGACCTACTTTCTCTGTTGTATTTTTTTTAATTAATTTTTTTTTAAAATTAATTTCCACTGTTTTTTCTCTTTATATATTTTCTACATTTTAATTAAGTAAATGGCAAATTAAGAAATGTGCAATAACCTCCAGCACGCATACACTGTTAATTGTAAAATATCTGCATGAAATATAAAAATAATTCATGTATGTCACCTTGCATGATGAAACACAGTAACACTTTGCATGATGCAAACTTCAGTACGTATTGTAACTTTTGATAAAATGTTGTACAAGCACAAACATATTTTAGTAGCAATTCAACTTTTGGAAATTGTGTTTGCTTATATTCAAAGAGCCAATATGAAGGCCATTTTATCAGAAAATTACTCCTGTTGATAAATTGTTTCAAACTCATTATAGAACAATGTGTGTTTGGCACAATTTTATCCATGATTATATTGAAGGAACCAGTGTTGAAGCCATTTTCATCAGAGTCTTAGAGATCTTTCAAAGGATATCCTTAAGAATGCAAACCAATAAGGGAATCTTTCCAAATCATAAGACACAAATACAATTTGAGTGATGTAGTATAACTCTTTCCTCCATAGATACACCTTTATTGCATGGGCAAACAGTTTAGATCCAGATCAGCTGGCACATCCAAGCCATCTGACGGATGTGCCAGCTGATCTGGATCTACACTGGTTGCACATGCGTAAAAATGTGTATATATGGAGGAAAGGGCTAATTATAAGGGTTCCTTGTTACTGTGAAACCCCTATTTTTCGCTCTTCTGTAAGGTCTATCTGACATCTGCCTCTATGTCTGCCTCTCTCCGTGTCTCTATCTATCTGCTCTGCCTCTCTCTGTGTCCCTATCTCTCTGTTCTGCCTCTCTCTGTGTCTATCTCTCTGCTCTGCCTCTCTCTTGTGTCTCTATCTCTCTGCTCTGCCTCTCTCTGTGTCTCTTTCTCTCTGCTCTGCCTCTCTCTCTATTGCTATCTCTCTCTCTCTCTTGCTCTATTTCTCTCTCTGTATCTCTTTCTATCCATGGTAGAACATTTGTTTACAACTTTTTGTTACTCTGAATCCCTTAGCACCATGGAGATCAAATGAAGACTTTTATCAGATACATGTATTTGTAATGACTGTCTGTTTCAAATTGTTCAAACATTAATGGCTGAAGGTTATAAAACTGAGTTTGAAAACCAGTCTCAAATCTCAAGCATCTGATTGGCTGAAATGGCGACTGGTAAAACTGTTTCCTAACCTGTTTAGGTGAATTGAAGAGCCTCAGCAATTCTTTGCTTTATCTATGGTTTTTTACAGTATTTCAGCTCTTTTCAATACCTCCAGGTGGGTAGGGATGGTAACATTCTGTTATAATAATACCAAGATATAAATTGTGTAGACCTTTCAATCCGATACCTGATAATAATAAAAATAATAAAAACATTGTCATTTAATTGTCAACTTCCTGCTTTTGCTATCTAGTGAAAGGTCAATCATCCCCCCTGGAATTGTTTAAAGTAAACATTTATCTTTCACACCATTAAGTGATATGATTTCATGATATTGTTGATGAGAACATTTACAGTCCAGTCCACCCATGCTCACTTTAACTATTTAAGTATTAATGGCCTCTTTATTTATATTTGTGACCGGAACGTAAATATAAATCATTCTGTACATCCATACCGTCTTATTACGGTCAACGTTAATAAAACCCATTCATAAATTCCATAAACAACCCATATTATCAGCAATGAAATGACAGTCCTTTAATTAAAAGACAAAAAGACAGTTGTTATATCCCCACAAAACGAAGTTTGAGGGGGTATATAGGAGTGAGCATGTCGGTCGGTCGGTCGGTTGGTCGGATTCTTCGTTTCCGGATGATAACTCATGAAAGGCTTGACAGAGTTAAATAATTTTTGGTACACAGGTGTAACATCATAAGATACAGGTCAAGTTCGATTTTGGGGCTGGTGGGGTCAGTGTCAAAGTCACTGTTACTAAAAATAGAAAAATGGTTTCCAGACAATAACTCCTGAAAGGCATCAAATATTTTAAAAATGTTTGGTACACAGGTGTAACATCACCAGATACAGGTCAGTTTCGACTTTGGGGCTGGTAGGGTTGATGTCAAGGTCAGTGTTACTAAAAATAGAAAAATGGTTTCCAGATGATAACTCATGAAATGCTTCACAGATTAAATCCTTTTTTGGGACATAGATGTAACATCACAATATACAGGTTGAGTTCGACTTTGGGGCCTGTGGGGTCAATGTCAAGGTCACTGTTACTTAAAATAGAAAAACTGTTTCTGGACGATAACTCATGAAATACTTCATAGATTTAATTATTTTTTGGGACACAGATGTAACATTACAAGATGCATGTAAAGTTTGACTTTGGGGCCTGTGGGTTCAAGGTCAAGGACACTGTTTTTTTTTAACTTCAAAACTTCATTTCCACTCAGTAACTTAAGCTTAGAATGAGATTCTTGAATGAAATTTGGTGTATTGGTTGTTTCTGTGTAGACGACTTTTGGAATTGAAAGTAAGGCTTGTGGGGTCAAGGTCACTGTTACTAAAAATAGAAAAACTGTATATGCTCAATAACTGTAGTTGGGAATGAGATATTGTGATGAAAAATGCTATAAAGGTAGTGCCTGTGAAGACGAAACTTGGTATTGAAAATGGGCTTAGTGGAATCAAGGTCACTGTTCACTGTAAAAATAGAATAAATGGTTTCTGGATGATTTCTAATGAAAGGCTTCACATATTATAACATTTTTGGCACACATTGATTCCAAGAATTTCCAGTTCAAGTATCAAGCACACATGTGGGGGTATTTAATCACTCTCAGTGATAATTCTAGTTTTTATTATATTAACTGAGCGCTTAACTCTTTACTCCATAGATACACCTTTATGGCATGGGCAAACAGTGTAGATCTAGATCAGCCAGCACATCTGTGCCATTTGATCAGGATCTGCACTGTTTGCTTTTTGATTTATTGGGTTATTTCTGACCAAAAAACAAACAGTGTAGATCCTGATCAGAAAGCACAGATAAGCCAGCTGATCTGGATCTACACACGTAAATGGCATATATATGGAGGAAGGGTTAAGTGACTGGGAACAAATAATTTGCAACCATTATTAGACCCAGATCAAGGTCTTCTCTTTAAACTCACTTCTGAGTCTGTAACATTTAAAAAAATCATACCCATAAATCACCAAAGGACTGACCCATATTCAAAGAGCTAAGTTTCATTATGAAAATTTGATTGCCTGAACTGGCAACATGTCTCCAATCTCAGTTTTATGATCTTAAGCCAAGAGCTTTATTGCTGCTGTAACCAAAACACTTGTTCAAAACAAATGAATATCAAATGTGCAAATGTCCCTTAATTCTGAATTAGTTATTTTTCAGTTTAATACCCCTTTAAAATGGTATTATTAGGTCAATTTGTGTGAATTTGATTTTTTTCTTTTGCAATTACATATATATTAATATATTATTAATTATAAATTATACACACTCTTTACTTTCGAATTTTCGAACACTTGTTCTTTATCAAGAAAAATACAGAAATAATTGTGTTTAAGTAAAATCCATGTTGTAAGCGTATTGTTGTTTTCTTTTTTCTTTTGAATAAATGAAAGGATGGACTTATATTTGAAATAAATGTTCAGAATCATAATTAACTTAGTTTTTTTTTCTCACAATACCTGTAATTTTCCATTTTAAGTTGGTGACAGTTGATATGAGGTTAGCGTTTAACTATTATCTTAAAGTAATTGTCATAAGAAGTTCTTTGCCCAAGGTTATAAAACTGAGCATAAAAAACCAGTCTCAGATCTTTGCCCAAGATTATAAAACTGAGCATAAAAAACCAGTCTCAGATCTCAAGCATCTGTTTGGCTGAAACGGCAACTAGTTGCCATTTCAGCCATTCAGATGCTTGAGATTCGGGACTGGTTTCCAATCTCAGTTTTATAACCTTCAGCCCTTATTTTAAATCTTAAACAATTGAGTATACTCTTTCTCTGTGAATATTAATAAAAAACATCAAGGTGTGCAAATGTGGAGGAAAATTTGTATTCATAGAAATGCTAAAAATTCCCAGAATGTGCAAACAGTATTTTTCTTTGTGTTAAAAATGTTGTGAAATGTTGTATATCTAACACAGAGGTGATTGGCAAAATCTGATCAGAATCTGAGGCACAAGATCATAAAAAAGAAACAGGAAACCAGTCTGAAATCTCAAGCATCTGATTAGCTCAATTGGAAACTAGTCTCCATTTCAGCCAATCAAATGTTTGAAATTTGAAACTGGTCTCCAATCTCAGCTTTATGATCTTGGGCCTTTCTTTTTTAACATTGTATTTTTGGACATTTTAAAATAAAATAAACTTTAATTTGTTGCTCTTTTGAATTTCTACATTAAGGTGATATATTTGAAGGTGGATAATCAGAGATAGATAATAAATCAGTAAAAAAAATTAGCCAGGTTGTTAAAAAAAACTTCTATGGTCCAATTTAATAAATATTTCACTTGATTTTTGCATCACTTTGTGCAATCCATCCAAAACAAGATCATGCATTGTAAAGCATCAAGACAGATTTAGGTTACTTATTGTATTTAGCAAGTAAAAAAAGGTTATAAGTATAGTGCATTAGTGTTAATATAGCCCTTTCCTCCATAGAAACACCTTTATTGTGAGGGCGAACAGTTAAGATCCAGATCAGCCGGCACATCCGTGCCGTCTGATCAGGATCTGCACTGTTTGCTTTTTGATTCGTTAGGGTATTTGTGACCAAAATGCGACCAGTGCAGATCCTGATCAGAGGACATGGATGTGCCGGCTGATCTGGATCTACACTGGTCACACATGCATAAAAATGCGTATTTATGGAGGAAAGGATTCATGGGGACTGCCAAAACAGTTCAACTGAGGTGACAGATTTTGCTCTCATAACAGAATATCTTGTACAGGATACTACTATATTAGTTTTAGTAAAGTGGTAAACTATTTTAGTCATTTGTGTACGAATAAAAAAGAATGATTATCTATCTGTAAAGCAATCTGGTTGGCGCAAGTTTTCAAAGACCTCTTATATATTCTGAATATTAACATTTGTGAGGTAACATTTAGTTCTTTCTTGGTGATTTTCATAGTTAGAGGTGTTTGTCTGTCTTTTTCTTAAGAATGATTATGGAAGAAAACATTATTAAGAAATTTATAGATCTGAAATTGTATATCCATTGAAAGAAAATGTCAGAAAATCGTTTATATCTTAACTGTGTGTGGGTGTTCTATAATGTTGGTTGTAATAACATCATGCCTCAGCTGTGATTGAGCTTTTACAAGGTAATATCTATCTTAATGTGTTTGTAATGCTATGAAAACGGCTTTATGTTTGTTTTTTGAATACTAATAGCGTCTTATTATAGAAGTTTTGTGTGTAATGTGGAACAGTTGATGCTAATTTTATTAAATAATGAGATGTAAAACAATAATTATGTTACTTAACCTTTTACTCCATAAAGTTATTTAGGTTTTTAACACATGTGCACCCAGTGTAGATCCAGATCAGTAGGAACATCTGTGCCATCTAATCTGGATCTACACTGTTGGCATCTTGGTCAGAAATAACCTTATGAATCTAATAGCTAACAGTGTAGATCCTGATCAGATGTCATGCATGTTCCTGCTGATCTAGATCTACACTGTTCGCCCATGCAATAAAAGGGTGCCTATGGAGTAAAGAGTTAAACAATAATCTCCAATTAGAATAACCTGCATGAGCTGTGTCATTTAAATCTGTGTCTTAAAAAGTTTGGCCATAGAAAATAAATTATAAGATTCTCATCCGGATTTTATGAAAAAAAGGGGCGGGTGGGCACTTTTTATTTTTTATTAACGAAGAAGATATTTCGGGATGGTCTAAAATCCGTTCTGTACGGAACAGAATATGTTTCGATTTTTTTACCAATAAATTTTTATTTGGGGCGGGTGGTTTTGGACAGGGGCGGGCGGGGATGAGAATCTAAAATATTTTTTTCTCTGGCCTTATACACCTTTTTTCCACTGGTGCAGCTCAAATGTATAATTTTATATGTAGGTGTTTTTTTATTTGGTTTATATATTTCAAGACAAGTGGTTTTACACCACCCACATTTACCTGTGTTCCCGTCGATGAGGGTCAGGTATAGCAAGCCGCTATTGTTAATATTGTTCTGTTCGAGCCATCAACTGCACATCCAGTTTGCTAGCTGTCCTTGACAAGTAACTGCCTTAAGTTTTGCTGAATTCTCTTTTGTTTAATTTTAGCGTCAGTCAACTGTTTGTTTTGGGGGGGGGGGGGGGGTTTGAAGAAAGGCAATTTTTCTTAGTGTTTCATTTTAAAATTAACATTATTATTAGAAATAAAATACATATACATGGTCATTTAAATGTAAATATGCACTATATTTTGTTATTCAAATGAAAGTAGGTAGGATCTTTCAACCCAGTATTGGTGTTTTTAGCCCTCTGTTTTCTTTTTACCGACAAGGGTGCAATGACAACTGCAGAGGGCCCTTAATAAGTCACCTTGGCACAAAATCAAGTTTAGTCAGAAATGTTGTAATAATATCTGGGATTCTCATAAACTGACAATTACATTTATCAGCAAATGAAGCCTAGGCCATTTTATGTAGAGAAGAAAATGATTTCAACATATTTCTTAAGTTAGAACCAATTTGAAAAGGACAGGTAGAAAAACTGGCTATTTAATTAATTTTATGGCCTAGATTGGTCTGTGTTTGTTTTCTGTTAGCAGCACTTTCGTGGTTTTTAATTGTTGTTTTATTAACTCACTGTTGACAGATGACTTTTGAGGGGATTAGAAGTAATGCAAAATATAAGACTGGAAACCAGTCTCAAAATCCTTGCTTTTGATTGGTCAGTTGGAAGACTTGATTGTTGCATCCAATTAGCTGCTGGTTTCCAGTTTAAGTTTTATGATGTTTGGGATCCAGTTTTATTATTTCATCACAATGTTAACAGAAAATTTCATACTTCGAACTCACACACTGACCAGAAATAAAAAATGACAAAAAATTTTTTTAACTTAAATTGCAAAAATAAAATTGCAAAAGTAATCTGAAGATTTTTATGCCCGCACAAAGTGGAAGACATATACAGTTGCACTCATCCATCTGTCTGTATGTACACAAGTCCTCCAAATCTTGTGGCATCAATTCCTTCTAAACTATCAGGCGGATTTCTTTCAAAAAGTACAGTAACTGTTGAAACTGTGGCATGCCACATCAGTTTTTTTAGTTTTCACTGGTCCAGTGCAACAAAATCTATATTGGGGAAAATGAAATTTTAGAAACACTGTATGTCAAGTTAGGTTTAAATATATCTTGCAAAATACATGAATAAATAATGTTTGAAGACATTACTGAAGCAAAAACAGAAATAAAGACTTTATTTTCATGTTTGTTTTCCCTCAGGTTTATCCATGTGAATGTCCATAACAGGGATCCAGAGAGGGTTCAGTAGCATTGCTAGAACCCCCTTTCTGGGCATTAATATTATATCTTCATCACAATCTAGGCTAGAAAGTTGAAAGTTATCATGTAACTATCGGAAGACCGTGTGTTTCTGGAAGTATTGCATGTGGTCATAGAACACATGGGAGACAGCTCAAGAAAGACATTATAAGGCTTATTAGTATTATTTAATAATTGATAAAATCTCATCAGTCATCTGTTGACATATAATGTACTTTTGTCTACAGCTAACAATTGAGCTGTTACATATCATTGTTTCCACCATTTACATTGCAATTACATTATCATTTCCCTCTAGTGAGATTTGTTTTGTAGTTTAAAGAAGCCAGGCAACTTAAAATTTATTATTTATGACAAGGGAATCTTCAAAAACAATGTTTGTGCAAGGAAACGAAAAACACAGCCTAGCTAGGAATTAATTATATGTGAAATATGAATGTCATGAAACCTTATAAAAGGCTCCCCTAACCTTAATATCGTGTTGTTACACTATGGCTTCTGTGATTAAGGATGCCAGTAAGTATTGTTGCTGAGGGTGAAGGGGTGAAAATTCCAACATATATGGCAAAATCCAAATTGTCTACAATGTAAATGAATAGGTAATTGTAATCTGAAATGTATGTACCTTGTTTTTTAATGTAGAATCATCACATAAATTTAACAGATAACACTATTAGTAGTATTATCAATTATTTTAGCCATTTTTATGAGAGTGAAAATCAGAATCATTACAAACGACACTTTTTATAAGCTCATGCAGAAAAAGTTACCATAAGTGTCATTTAATAACTTTATATTATACTCTCCTTGAATAACAGTTATGTTAAATCCATATAATAACATGCCCTTTATCACAAGGTTAACCAGTGGTTTTAAAGCCAGATCAGATGATCTTGGTCAGAAATAACCTAATGAATCTAAATGATAACAGTCTAGATACAGATCAGAATGCAGGCTGATCAAAATCTACTATGGTAATCTATGTGATAAAAGGTGTATCCATGGGGTGGAATGTTACAGAGCTGTGTATGAGTTGTGGTCTGAAACCCAAAATACATTTTGTCACAAAAATAGTGCTTCGTTTTTTTGCAGTTTACCCTTTTTTCTCTGAAAACAAAAAGGGGTTAACTGCAAAAAAATCAGCTTACATTTGCTGAAAGATCTTTGTTTCCAATGTTCCGTGCACTTAAGTTGTTGAGTTTGTTTCTGATATTCCGTGCATTTTAGTTGTTGAGGAATAAAGCAGAAATAAGAAATTTATCAACAAATATGTGAAAATAGCGAGAAGAAAAACATACCTGTATGTACCCTTCTGCAAATTGCATGTAACATAGTTTTTCCACCATGAAGAGGTGAGGTTGATTTCTTTTATAAAAACTGTGTTTTTAACTGTGGTATTTACCCAGAAAATGGTTGATGACAGGTTGATTATAAATTTTAAGAAAAACTTCTAGAGTAATAATTATTGTCATTAATTGTTGCTTTGAAACCTACAAATAATAGCTACCCATTTACCTAAAAAACAACAAAACATGCCTTTGGAATATTTAAAAAACAAGTTATTTAAACATTTTTTTTACTTGTAGATGAACAGCATACTTATTGTTATTAAAACATAATGTCTTTGGTGAATAACCAGCTTGTTCTGTAAAACAATCTGTTATGTCTGTATATCAGAAGATTTTATTAAAAATATAAGTAGTTATTAACCAGCAAGCTCGTTTGAATGAATGAATGTCTTTATTTATAGAGGGTAACCCAATTAGTCAAAATAACTAATCTCCCTTGGGGCCCTCTTAATAAGTACATACATATATTCAGTAGTAACAAAACATAGAAACAACAATGATATGCAAAATACAAACAGAGACATGAAAAAATATTAAATTAATATACATATATAATGCGATCGATAAAAGTTAAGAACATGATCAATCAAGTTTAACTTAAATCGTCAAAATAATCATAATCAAAATGTTTTACAGTCAATGTATTAGAGTTTAATTGAATATTATCAAAAAAAAAAAAAAATAGTGTGCGGTTTTTGGAAGTATGTATCATAGTTAGTTCTGCTTTATCCAATTTGTTAGGTTAATGGTAAACTGATTAAGTGTTTTACTTAATCTTATGCTTTCCGGTATACTATTCCAAATCCTGGATCCAGAGTAAGACATACTTTCCTTGAATAATTCTATTCTTGGTCGCGGTACTTTAAAATCTGTAGAGCTGCAATTTCTTATATTGAAACCGGATGACTCCCTATATTGGAACATATCTTGTATGTATTCAGGTACAAGTTTATTATGCACTTTAAACATAAATTTGGCTTTCTGAAGTACAATTCTCTGGTGAATAGTAAGAGAATTAATTTTGTTCATTGCATCCTTAAAACTTACATATTCTGGTCCAAATATTGTTTTGCATGCTCTTTTTTGTAACGAGAGTAGTTTATTTAAGTTATTTCCTCCAGTGCCTCCCCAAATAACATTACAAAAGTCTAAATGCGGTTGTATATAAGCTTTATAACACATTATTCTACTGTTTAAGGGTATAAAGTATTTTATTTTAGATAAAAGCCATATATTTGAGGCTATTTTTCTTTTTATACTATTAACATGGACATCCCATTTAAGATTATCTTGTATATGTACGCCTAACAGTTTATCTCCTGTTGTTAGTTTTAAACTGATATTTTTATAATTAACATTTAGCTGAATATTTCCCATTTTGGTTCTTTTTTGCGGAGTTGTGATGAAAATGACCTTTGTTTTTTCAGTGTTAAGCACCATGCCATTTTCTTTACACCAGATTTCAAGAATATCTAATGAATGCTGAAGATTTTGCTGTAGTATATTTTTGGAAAAACTGATGTCACTGATTGTAGTGTCATCAGCATACAAGTCTGCGCTATTAACAGCTGTCGATAAGACTTGTGACAAATCATTAATAAATAATTGAAAAAGTAGAGGCCCTAGAATTGAGCCTTGGGGAACACCACATTTGATTTCAGCTTCCCCAGAGAGTACACTAATTTAGTTTAACTAATCACTGTGATTAACACATTTCAGAAAGTATGTGAAGTAGTCCAGTAAAATTCAATTTTACAAAAACAGTATGAATACTATAAGGCTGTATGGTATAACCTTAATGTCAGTCAAACTTTAATTTGAAGAAGAACTGGTACTCTACTCTCTGGGTTCAGTGGAAGAATAAAACAAAATACACATCCCTGCCCTTTTACATTTACATGAAAGGCAAGTGCAGTAACACAAATATGCAGATCAAATATGCAAACCTAGAATCATAAATGTTCAGATTTTCTCGGTAGCTCGATGGGTAGAGCGTTGGCACAGTAAGCCAGTGGTCAGAGGTTCAAGTCCTGGTTATGGCTACATTTTCCACTTTTGTATAAATGTTACTTAAAACAAAATTGTTCCTTCCAAAATGTATTAATTTGTTTGCTTTGCACTTTTACCTCATCCTTGCATTTTGGCCTTTGTACAAAGATCTTGAACTAAAAATATTCTAAGTACTCAAATGGTTTACGTTACAGATCAAAGAGTTCTTATTGTTACCTTGAAAGAAACCAGGATCTGTTGTGTGTGTGTTTTATACTATAATGCAGCTTTGCTCTGATCTCTTCCAAAATATTAAGTCTCTATGATGATAAAGAATAAAAATGGACAGAGCTTTTGACCTTGTCTTAGTTTGACTTAAATTCATCCACTTTCGAATGAGGTCATCCCTTGAGTATTATTGAAAATTCATGAGAAAATAGTGTTGCTTCTTAGTTTAAAATGATATTGCCTCTGTTGGGAGAGAACACGCACTGTCATGGTGACAGCCCCTAGCCTTGCAATTTGACGACGCAACCAATTGAGCTAACCAGGACAACCCCAAGAAAGGTTGATCAGATAGCCCTGGTATACGTTATCATGACACAACATTGGTAACATGTTGTTTTACTGATAATATGTACGGGAAGACTTTTTACAGCAGCCACACTGCACAAAATTTATAGCGCTACTGTGAATTTCAAATGATATTGCCTCTAGGATCAATTTGTAAGGTTTTGGTAATTTCTCCGGATGAGTCCTTGTCAAACCAGAACAAGCTAAAACAGGGCTACAAACAAATGGGGTTTACTGTTATACAAGCTTCCGACTCTTTCAACTGTTCAATGACGTGCTGTTCTTACCTGTAATTAAGCAAACTCCGAATACAACACTTGATATTCTACACAGGCGATCACTCATAAGTTTGTTACTTCAGCCATAATTTTTCAGCATTCCAGACAGAACATAGATTGTCTGTATGTGACGCACATGCATAATACTGTGCGAATCATGGGACTGGGTTTTCTATGCATGAATGAAGCAGCAAGCAAAACTGCTTTGCTGGTATTCTCTACTTAGCTTTTGCATCTGAGTTTTCCTGGTGATAATCTAAATATGGCCTGAAAAATGAAAATTGATTTAAGTAGTTAGTTCTATAATTTATTTAATAAACAAAACAGTGCTTCACTGGCACTTTTTGTCAACTGGCACTTCACAAACAAATTGCTATTCTAAATTGTTTGATGAGTGTCAAGTAAAAAAATATTGTTAAGAATTTTCCATACAGAATTACATGCCTATATTACACTGACATTAAATTTCCATTACAGTTACTTAGTCAAGGGTGTTTTGTTCTAATATGACATTTTCTAGAGATTTCTTCTAACAAATAATGTTACATTTCCATTCAGTGTTCAATGTCATTGTGTGCTTGGCTTATGTTTTTAATGTTAACAAGTGTTTCACTTGAAGCCTTTCAGATTTTTGGTATGGTTAGATCTTGACAAATTTTTCATTTGTCTTTTTTTGTTGGGATTCACAGATGGAAGATGGCGTAAGTGTAGTTGCTTAAAGTCTATGACATGTTTGTATTAGACGTGATATTATAGTACTTTTCCAGTGTATTTTTCCCAAAATCTTTGCAATCACAAAGCAAAAGCTTGAAATTTCTTGATGGTCTGTGTGGAAGTAATTTCCACTTTTACAACACAAAATCACTAGTTTGTGTTTGAAACAACACCCAGCACAGGCTATTTTTCCCATGTAAGCCCCTCACCAACAAACCTCATTAGCATAATATGGAAACACATAGATGTCTTGATGAGTTGTTAGGCAAAAACATTTTCCCTTTACTTCATTGATAAGTCTCTATCACATGTGTGAACAGTGTAGATCCAGATCAGCTGGCACATCTGTACAATCCAATCAGGATCTTCACTGTTAACTTTTAGATTCATTGGTTATTTCTGATCAGGAAGCAACCAGTGTATATCCAGATCAGATGATATGAATGTTCCAGATGATCTGGATCTACACTGGTTGAACAATATAAGTTAAAATGTGTAAAGGGTGTAAGAAATCATATAAAGAAATGTTAACCCTTTCCTTGATAAATACGCATTTTTAGGCATGTGCGACCAGTGCAGATCCAGATCAGCCAGCACATCCGTGCCGGCTGATCAGGATCTGCACTGGTAGCATTTTGGTCAGAAATAACCTAATGAATTAAATAGCGAACAGTTGAGATTCCTGATCAGACGGCACGGATGTGCCGGCTGATCTGGATCTAAATTGTTCGCCCTAGCAATAAAGGTGTATCTATACAGGAAATGGTTAATCCTTCCAAATGGAGAAACTGGACTTTAAAGCAGTCTCAGTTATATGTGTTTTTCTGTCAAGATTTTAATTGACATTGTTATATTATATAAAAAAAATTTCATCTTATTCTTTTCTTCAGACCCAGGTAAGAAAACTTCACGTTTTTCATTCGTGGGTTAGGTATAATCATGTGACTGCTGAATGTTTAGTGCATCTTACAAAGTGCTGTAACGTGTAGAATAATTTAATAAATAACTTTGAAAAAAAACAACAACAAAAAATGAGAAACAAAATACAGTAAAACTGCATTTAACTGAAACATCACCCCTGAAAGACAGCAATTTTATTTCATAATAAAACAATATTGTTGAGAAATTAAGTTGTCTGCAACAGCAAATTACTGCTTAGTTAACATTTTCAGTGGTATTTGCACAGTTGGTGATGCTTCCATTTACTTTCATAAAACTGATTTTAAAATCATAAAACTGAAAAGAGAAATTTGAATTCTAACAATTTAAGTGATTTACATGTATTTTTATGCGCAAGTTTTTTCTCATTTAAAATAATGTAAGTTAAGTGAACAGTGATGTATTATTTTGTTTAAATATCCAGATAGACTTCAGTAATTAAAATACAGATCAGTAGGTTTAGAAATTAAGTGTAGTTGTTTGGAAGTAGAAAAAACATGTAAACGCCTGAAGGAGACTTTGAATTTAAATTTTGACTTAAAAGAAAATCAATAATAATTATTAAATGCATGCAAAAATTAGACGATGCTGTAGAGAGTAAGTTAGCTTTCCCATTTTATTGTTTTTTGGCAAAACACCCACACATTTCTATATGTTGGCTGCAAGGTTTAAATGAATGGGAGTGGTGTGAAAGCTGAAAAGATCGGAATGGAAAGGGTTGTCATGAGTTGCATTAGTGGTGACAGAATACAGGGTGATTGTGAGGATTCCAGCTGACATTTGCACATTTCATTAAAACATTATCACTAAGCCAGCTCTGTACGTGACAATACTGGATTGGAAATATTAAAGTTAATCAAGAAAAAGAAGAACGGTTTAATGATAACAGTATTTTAAGAATAGGTACTTTCAAAGCCACCAAACACAAAAGATATTCAAATTTTGCTGCCACTGTTTGTGGGCAGTAATGGTAGTGCATATTACTGTCCATGCTGCCTAGCAACTTAATATACACAAATATATGTATCATACACAATGGCCTTCAGAGATAGTAATTGATAACAGCACTAATTAAATGTATGGGGAGATTTTTTCCAAAAACAAAACAAATCTAAATCAGGTCTTAAGTATTTTATAAATTTCGGGCTCTGTACCCAACTATAGAATGAGAGTTTACAGGTATGCACAGTCTAATATGAACAACTAACACTTGTGACTAGCCAATCAATCAGTACACGACCTTCGACAATAATTCAAGTGAGAATGGCTGCCTGGTTGACGTCAGTGTTTTCATAACTTGTGTCCACTCTCATTAGATTTAAGCAAGTATAGTTCATATGATATCATCTCAGTTTTGCATGTTTACAATCACTTGGTGACAGATTAATTTATTTAATCACAAAATGAATTTGGGACACTCTTACATTTCTTCTATATTTTCTTTAGAGTTAAGCATAAAACAAGCTTTTGTTATTGCAAATGTATATATCAGGTTTAAATCTTTTAAAACAATGATATTTTCCTTTTAATTAAACTTCTGTTCACAATTATTATGCCACTTTGATATATGTTTCTTTTTGTTTAAGTACAGTGGTTAAATATTACAGTATGTTTAAACATTACAGTGGTTAAATATTACAGTATTTTTAAACATTACAGTGGTTAAATACTACAGTATATTTAAGTATTACAGTGGTTAAATATTACAGTTTATTTCTGTATTACAGTAGTTGTTTTTTTTTAAATTATAGAAAGAGTAATAAAGATGAATAAAATGCTCACTCAATACAAATGTTTAAATTGTAGACATCAGCCAGAAGTTGAAGCTCTTCAAGAGGAGGTAAATATACTCAATGAGCAGCTAGATGAGGCCAAGTACGAGCAAGACAAGCAAAGACGACTTATCCAAACTCTCAAAGATGTAAGTCCTCTCTTAAAATGGGAGATGGGTATACATACAACAATGCACCTTGCTGAATGGAACATCGGGGTGAGATCTAAAGCTTCTGATTGGCTGAATTGGCCTTTAATCAGCATTTCAGCCAATCAGATCACTGAGATTTGAGACTGTTCTTCAGTTATATTTGTATGATCTTGAGCATTGGTCTGCCAGCCCAAAAATTGATCATTAAAAATCCCTTAAATCCCTTTCCAGTTTCTCAGCAGATTTATCTTTCGATTGGGTTAAACATGATAGAAATGACCATGAAAATATTACAGAAAATTTAGATGCTTTTCATTTCTAGACGCATCAAAAATACAGATTACGTCAGTATTCCACCCATGTGTTTTATTTTCAGTTCACAGTTTCATGTTTGCATGATTATTCTTCTTTACAAGCCTTTACAGACAGAAAAAAGTTATCTATTTCAAATAAATCTTTTATCACCCTAACCATGTCTGTAAACTGCACATAAAGTGAATGGATTTCAAGAATGATGTCTTGGGTGCATTCAGTGGAACAAATTCTAAGAGCTGCACTGTCTGATGTGGATAGCAACGCACTGACTACCTGCATTTGACTTACATATCATCATCTTAGTGCAAATAACGGTAAAATTACCTTTGACTGAACCCTTTCCTCCATAAATGTACATTTATTGCATGGGCGAACAGTGTAGATACAGATCAGCCGGCACATCTGTGCCATCTGATCAGGATTAGTACTGTTCGCTTTATGATTTGGTAGGTTATTTCTGACCAAAATGTGACCAATGCAGATCCTGATCAGACATGCTGGATGTGCCAGCTGATCTGGATCTATACTGGTCGCCTACACAATAAAGGTGTGTCTATGGAGGAAAGAGTTAAATAAGAGTTACACCATTTTTGCACTAAGGTGATGGGCTATGTTCACTCAAACATTTCTTTAGCAAAAAATCACTGGGTAGCCATAAATTTTGTTTTTGGTCAGATATAAACAAGAGCTGTACCACATGTACATATGTCTTTAAGAATTTGACATCATTCCTTGTTGTCATAATGTTTATTAGCTGACATTGTTTTTCATGTATGTATGTTTCTGGGATAAATGTATGATATACATATTATGCAATAGAATTGCTTATTACTTACAAGAAAATGAAGACTGTTGAAAGAACTGCAAATGAAAGATGTATTACCAAAGACATGTGCTACTGTGACATAGTTTTTCATTTGACCAAATCCTTTAAATGTTTGTGGTATCAGTGGATGAGGTGTTGCTGTATGTACCGGAAATTTTGTATCTTGCACCAGTGCATGTCATAGGGCAAGTTATGTGGGGCCCATCTTGGGAAAAAGTGTCTTCAGGAAATTGAGCAGACGGCATTGCTTATGATTGCATTTCTCAGTTAAAATATCATTTTTATAGTCAAATATAGGTAACAAAATAACCTGTTAAGAAAAAATAAGAGATGATTGTCAGTTCTTTCCAAAAATAGTAGCAACTAAAATGTCAAAAAAAATATATCGGAAGACACCTTTTCCCGTCGCGTGCCCCATATAACAATAGATCATAATGTGTAATCACATATGTACATTTATATATATTTTATAATAGGATATTGAGGAAGAGAGAAATAAAAAACCAACCCAAATCAGAGTAAGTACACCCCTATGTTAACATACCTGTGAAGTAATTTACTTATGGTGCATTCTCCCTGTTTTTTATAATTGCATAAAATGAAAATAATATTATACTACTTGTTTGTGGCTGAAATAATTTTTTTTTGTAAACTTACTGAAATCCTCCATAACTGTTTGGCTGTTATTGACAATGACAAGTCGACAAATATTGAACTATCATACCTGTGAACATTTTCACACCCTTAAGAGTGTTAGGACTGATTTTTTTCCTTAATTGCTATCAATCTTGAGCTGAGAGATTAATTTGCTGGTCTCCAAATGCCTCAATTTCATGAATTAGTGAACTGAAAGCTGCTTTTGGTTAAATATTAATTATCAAAAGTTTTTTAAAATTTTAGAGAATTTTTGTCTAGCTATTTGTTTTTGAGTCTGTTTCACTTTTAGTGAACATGCTGAACAAGAAATCGTCATTTATGCTTGAGATGAGATTCAACCAAAAAAAAAGGATGTCTCCCATCTGAATCTGGTGGGTTCACAGGTGTGAACATCTGCACATAAAAAGTCACAAGTAGCAGATGATAATATGTTTGTTTTCGTCCATGTGTTCCCACACACATTGATTTAGTTTAAATGCTAGTTATTTCATGGGTTGTATATTCTATTAACTTTATAAATAGTAAAAAAAATGTCTTGAATACAAAACGCAAAACAGCTACTCTGAAATGGCTAATTGCTTTAATATTTGAACACTTTTATTCTCTTAATAATAAATCATTCAGTATTTGTTAAGAATATTTTACTGCCCTAATTTTGTCATTAAAAAATGTTCACAGGTGTGTGTTCATATATTATTTGCTAAGCATACCATTTGTCACATTTGGTGGGGTGAGTGCAAAACAGTTGAATCTTTATATGAATAAAGAAAGCAGATAGAACTGTTTTGCACTCAACCCTCAAAATTTTGTGATCAATGCAGTGCCTGTGCACATTTAGATCAGGATCTAAACTGTTTGCTATTCATTTAACCATTTAGTTAATTTATGGATAAAAACACCCATGGTAACAATAAAAAGTCTGTCTCAAAATGATGAGTCCTTAACATTAACATTCAGAATTGGTCTTGATATAGCCTAAATTTAATAGCTTGAGTTTTCAGTCAGACATCGAAAATTGTTTAATAATGTCTGCAAAATACATATGATTATAGCGCTTGCCTATAATTTTCTTGCCGATTTTCCCTTCGATATTCTTATCTTGTATGTAATTTCATCTAATAGTCTAGTCCTTTAATGGTTTTGTTATAGATGTGAATAAGCACTGATTCAAATATTGATTTCTTTTGGCTTCATAGAAAAAAATTATCTTTTTCACACTCACAATTCTACTTAGATGTTGTTTTTTATTTCCAAAATAGAAAAATTACTGTGCATTATACATAACTTTTTATCACCTACAAACCAGAGTAATGTTCACTTAACACTTTCCTTCATATAAATGCTTTTATGGTGTGTGGGAACAGTGTAGATCCAGATCAGCCAGCAAATCTGCAAAATTTAATCTGGATCTAATGTGTTCACCTCCTGGTCAGAAATAAAGTAATGAATCTAAAATTGAACAGTTAAGTCAGAAATAATATAAAAACAAATCTCAGTTCAAACAGTGTAGATCCTGATCAGACTGCAGGAATGTGCAGGCTGGTGTGGATCTACCCTAGTTGCCCACGGGATATCAGCCCTATCCCATGGATTAATCATTCATATGAAATACAATATAACCTGCATTCTTGGTCATTGAGAATCTTTTATTCTGTTAGAATCCGAACTACAACTCACATAATTATATTCTTATCCAGGTGTCCTAGGGTGCAAAAATGACACCCTAATATACTTCCTGTAGGAAAATATTTAGTAACTGTTGTTTTTTTTTTTTTTAATAACCAATTTGTTCGAAATAATATATTCTGCACTCAAGATGATTATATTGATTATATATAATTTTATTTGACATTACATAATTTTCTAAATAATTTAATACAGTAGTCCATAGTAATCTGTGAATTATATGATGAAGGAGTGTGGTAGTAATTTGACATAATGGTAAACCTTTTATAATTATAGGAATATGAGAAGCTTAAAAATTCATTGGTAAATCTTGTTATTTAAGAAACCCTGGTTATTAGGAATGGTTCTTTTAGGTTCTCTTTTCTGTAGTCTTACCTCTACAAATATGTAACAGGAAGTAGAAGAGACATCTTTCCAAGTTATACAGATAGCCTGCCAGTCATTTGTCCCAATTCTTAGTTATTTACCACAAGTTCAAATCTGGAGAAGAGTTGTAGACACCTGGTTCTGGCACCAGGATTATGAAACTAAGATAATGGAAACCAGTCTCAAATCTCAAAGACCAGTTGCCATTTCAGCCAATCAAATGCTTGAGATTTGAGACTGGGTTAAATCTCAGTTTTTGTGTCACCTGCAATAGCAGGTAGACACCTAGGGATCCTATTGTCTGTCGCCGTCGGCGTCATCCGGTAGTCCCCCAGCTTTAACATGAAACTTAATGTTGCCTATAACTTTGAAAGTACTTGTCCTATTCAGTTCATACTTGGAATATATCATCATCATGAACAGCAACATTGGTTACAACAAGAATGATAACTCCTGTTTGACTATTTCTTGAGTTATGCCCCTTTCAAATGCAACTTTAACATGAAACTTAATGTTGCCTTTAACTTTGAAAGTACTTGTCCTATTCACTTCATACTTGGAATATATCATCATCATGAACAGCAACATTGGTTACAACAAGAATGATAACTCCTGTTTGACTATTTCTTGAGTTATGCCCCTTTCAAATGCAACTTTTAACATGAAACTTAATGTTGCCTTTAACTTGAAAGTACTTGTCCTATTCACTTCATACTTGGAATATATCATCATTATGAACAATGCTATCAGTGAACAAGAATGATTACTCCTGTTTCAATTTTTTAAGTTATGCCTTTTCAAAGGAGACTTTAACATGAAAATGTGGCATATACTTAAAAGTACTTGTTCTATTCATATAATCCTCGGAATATATCATCTTCATAAACAACACCTTAAAGTGGCAACAAGAATAATCACTCCTGTTTCAATATTTTTCAGTTATGCCACTTTCAAATGCAACTTTAACATTAAACTTTATGTTGCCTATGAATTTGAAAGTGCTTTTCTTCATTACTTAATACTTAGAATATAACTATATATCATCGGCATGCAAATAGCCAAGAATGATTACTCAGATTTCACCATTTTTAGTTAAGGCCCTTTTGAATGCAATTGAGGTGACATGTGTGTTCCATGGAACACCAAATTCTAGTGTAGTATTGCAATCAACTTGAATTGAATCTTTTTATCATATATGATTAAACATAGGCCCACAGTTCAACATTTTGCAGACAGGCGACACATGTGTTCCGCGGAACAACAAATTCTAGTATAATCTTCAGGTCTGGTCTTTTCCACGAAAGGGAATAACAATCTGGTGTCGGTGTTATGCATATTTTGTCTGTTCATTTGTTATTGTAGCTGTTGTTTTAATAAGAACATCTTTTGAAATGCGATTTACTTGTATGTTATACCCATAATGCTAACATCCCTTTCTATGAAAAATTTCATAATTCATTTATTTAGGAACATCACAGTTATGAGCTTGCTAAGGCAGTGTATTAGAAGAATTTTATCCTTTAAATTTAGTTTTTCCATCATTTTTAGCTCGACTTTCCGAAGAAAAGGGGAGCTATCCTACCCGTTCGCGTTAGCATAGGTGTCCGTTAACCAAAATATGCACTTTGGTCCATAACTCGAAACAAGTTGAGATATCACTTTAAAACTAGGAATATACATTCACCATTAAAAGCTACATCATTGCCGACAAGACCTGTAACTCTGCTTCCAATATTTTTTTAAGTTATGCCCCTTTTTCACTTAAATTTTGCGTTAATCAAAATCTCTGCTACCAATATTTTTCAAATAATGCCCCTTTTTCACTTAGATCTGGTGTTCACCAAAATATGGACTTAGCCCATAACTTTGAAACTACATAAGGTATTACTTTTAAACTTGGAATAAATATTCACCATCAAATTCTACATCTTTACAAACAAACCCATAACTCTACTGCAAATATTTCTTAGGTTATGCCCCTTTAGCTTTAAGTTTTATCATCGGTTCTTTTATGAACGTTATGAACTATTGAATATAAATATTGATTTGGAAAGCCAAATAAAACCATTTTCATTCATTTGCATTTTAGAGTTTGGCTCGAAGTTCATTTGATGTGATTTTGAATTTGAATACATTTGTAGTAGCTCTCTTTTACCTTTTTTCAGGAAATAATAGGAAAAAAGTGTCTTTTGATATAATTTTATGTGACAGAAGAATTGTTTTACATTTTGTAGAGTTCTGTTGGGCAGGTACAAAAGTAATGAAGAGAAAACAAGAAAACTACACATTTTCAGGAACAACAATATATAACAATAAATGAATTAGAAAAACTGAAGATATTGCAATGGATTACTTTAATATCATAGACGATTTTATGAGTTTTGTTCCTAAGTATTTTCACTGTGACATTCAAATGCATTTGATTGACCTTATTTTAATATGTCTTCAGTTTAGGTTTAAGTATCTTAAGTGTGTTAAATCATTCTAAATTTAGACATGGTAGAACTTGGATGATTATCAACATAAACAATTCTGTTACAAGATATATTTGCGTGCATGTTGTAAATGACCTTTTTTTAATGTTCACCTTTATATTTACTATTGACAGTATTTATAAAAAAATGGACCAAGCATTTCTGTGATCTGAGAAATCAAAAAAGTAAAAACATAATATATTATTTAGAATGATGTATTTGTTTAAAATATATACTAGTTAAAAATATATATCACTATATTGTTTGTTAGAAGCAATAAACTTTGTATGAAATTTATGTTAATCTGTCTATTTTCCTGAAATGATACACGAAAGGTAACTTGGATGAACTAAAATAAACTATTGAAATTTGTTAAAAAAATGGACAAAAATTACAGGCAATAAATCATTACATTCTTTGAACAGAATATTTCTTGCATTATAACCAAAAATGCATGCTCAGATTAGGCTGTACATATCGGTAACCTGTTCACAAGTCATAAATTCTAGCAAAATTTCATGATGTACACCAAAAAGACTTAAAGAAATAAACGGACACAAGTGGCTCAGATAGCTGTCGGTAACTTACAAACATTTAAAAGGTTGGTATTCCGTACCGTTCCATACCGTTTGTGAAAACAAAGTATTTAGAGAAGTGTGTTCTAATATAGGACTGCATGACATATGCTGAAGATGTATAGTTTTCTTGTTCGCTAATACTATAGATACACTCGTCTTTGTCATGAATAGGCTTGTTTAGCTCGTATATATTATATATATGCAAAGCACTATGGCTTCTTTTGCTTGTTACTATCCTTATTGGGTTTATAGATCAAAACTGATGTATAATCTTTCGTTACCTAGGTTAGATATGTCAGTTTTGTGTTAAATCCTCGCTTTATTCTCGTTATGTTGCAAAAATAGAGAAAGCTTGTATAATTGAACCTTGGTGGCCATCTGTAATAAGGAGAGTGTTTTGATAAAACTTTTGTGGTTTTGTAATTGGTTATGCTTTTTGTAAACTGTACAATATATTCAGCATTAGTTTGCAATGTGTTTGGATGTAAAAATTTTAGCAATTATTATGACTTGCAATATTTGTTCAAGAAATTATGATGTCTTAAACTCAAAGCTTTTGAAGAAAAAGTAAACTTGTTGATGTTAGCTCAAAACAGTGATGCACATGAGGGACTATACCAAGTTACTGCAACTTTCTTCTCAATTCTGTTTGTCAATACAATGTAAATGGCTTAATATATGTGTAATAGTTTTCAAAATAAATACTTTTGAAATCAGAACATCTATGTTAACCCTTTCCTCCATAGATACACCTTTATTGCATGGGGGAACAGTTTAGATTCAGATCAGCCTGCACATCCGTGCTGTCTGATCAGGATCTGCACTGTTCGCTTTTTGATTTGTTAGATTATTTCTTACCAAAATGTGATCAGTGCAGATCCTGATCAGATGGCACAGATGTGCTGGCTGATCTGGATCTATACTGGTCACACATGCGTAAAAATGCTTATATATGGAGTAAAGGGTTAAAACAGTCAGTATTAAAATACAAAGATTTCTCATAGTTCAACATTCATTGACTATTTCAGCAAATAGATCTTGTATGTATCAGTAAACAGTATGCAGTGAAAAAGTTTTGAAGACTTGCATTTTGAGGGTGAAAATCTGCTCTTATACTTTTACCCTTTACTTCATATAATATGGGTTTTATCACGTGCAAACAATGTTGATCCAGATCTATGCTGTTGGATTTGGATCTTTACTGGTGGCTGTTTGGTCAGAAATAATAATGAATCAAAAACAAACAGTGTAGATCCTGATGAGACAGCACAAATGTGGTGGTTGATCTGGATCTACACTGGTTGCACATTGAGCAAAGCATGAATCTAAACAGTAAAGGGTTAATAATTGAGCTTGAGTTAGAGCAGTTTTGTCATGATCTCTTGATTTTTCATTTCCATCCAGCATCATCCTCAATTCATCATGCTCATTAAACTTCTTCAAGGTTGACAGACTGGATACGAATAAGTTCCTATTAAACAACACCAGGGTGGAGGGCCTTTTCAATTTCAAAATTGGGCAAACGGGGAGGTATTTATTAACTTGTATACTTTAAATTGTATTTTATAAGTTTAATATATGTATTACAGATTAAATTTGCTAGAATGCTATGATTTTCCAACAAGTGATCTAGAACCTCTCCCAAGGTATAAACACAATTATTATTGAGTCAGTAAGCCTTGAATATTAGCTAAAATCTTCTTGTTTTTCATAATGATTGGAAACCGTCAATTTTTTTACAAGCCCTTTCACAATAGCCAGGGATTTAAATTTGACACAGACACCAACTAAACATCTTCAAGGCAAAATAAGCATAGTATTGTTAGATTTTTCTGACATTTTGAGGCTGTGCTGGCCTGTCCTACTAGATAATAAAGCAGATTCAAAATTTTAAGGATTCCATCTAGTAGTTGTTGGTACAAAGTAAAATAGTAAAAATATTATATAATAAAATAATTTATGAGCCTCCAATTATTGTATTGATTCCAGTCTTTTCCAAATTGTCTAAAATTAGTTAAATTGTTCAAAATTCTATGCTTTCAGTTCCTTTAAATCAAGAAATATCTTCAATTGTTGCTGCTTGATGGATTAATGTTCATCAAAACAGAGACCTGAACATAGATACATGCTTGATTTTTCAAAATGTCTGAATCTAGTAAAATTCTGTAGTTTTATTGAAGTAACATCTACACTAAAGTGTATATTATTTGGGAAAGTGGCAGTTTCTAGTTATTATGGAAGAAGATTGCTCATACTGTGTGTATAGCAGTGTTGTGGTGCAGAGATGTGGGGTTCTTGCTTTTATTATGATTATCAAACATTTAGTTGTTAATAGCTGTTGATGTGATTTATGCTGGTTACACTCATCTATTTGACTTTAAATATTCCAGCTTGTGTAAGTTCAGTTTGTAGACTTAGTCTTTGGTCTCTAACATCTGAATGGCTGGACTCTTGTTTAATATCCTTTCATATTGTGGAGTTAGGACAATGGCTATAAAGTGAACCAAGCACTTAGATTAATAATATTATTATTTTGAAACAAGTAAAAAAAATCATCAATAATATTACATATTGCATTTTCAGGTTTGGCAAGGTTTTAATATTATTACTGCTGGTAAATGTACCTTTTTTGTAAAGATTTTCTGTACCACCTAGGCCTCAGTTAAAGAAAATATTTTCTGTACCACTTAGGCCTTAGTTACACAAATGGTCATTGCCTAATTGGTGATTTTATTTTAAGTTTTAATTGGTTTTCATGAATTATTTTACTTCTGATTATTTTATTTTTGGTTTTCTATATAAACAGCTATCTGTGATAAATCGGTTAAGACATTGCTCCGTTCTATGCTTTGTCATAGACAAAATCTCTGAAACAGCAAAATGCAGAGCAACCAGTAGATTAGACAGCATGGATGTGCCTGCTGATCTGAATCTACACTGGTTGTGCTTGCTGTAAAACCTGTTCGTATGGAGTAAGGGTTAATAAGAAAAGTATAGTCACCAGACACATTTTGCCATGGTGCATCACATATCATCTACATACTTAACATATGTTTGGCCTGTTCATAATGATTGGAGTCTAATTTGCAACTAGTGTAGATTTCAGACAGCCTGCCATGTCATTATTAACATGCCAAAATGAACTATGTAGATGATATGAATTTAAAATGGATAATGTAAGGCAAATTTTGATTGACGATCATTAATATAGGTTAAAAAAGCCAGTGTCAAAATCGTATTACAGGTGCACTGGTAATTTATGCAACGGATGTTAATATATATACGATGGATGTATAAAAACTATGGTGCAACGCTATTTGAAATGGCAGTGCACTGATATTTTATAGGTGCACCTGTAAATTTATAGGTCTGTCGCGTTAATTTTTATGTCCAACACATAAATTTACAGGTGCATATGTAATTTTGTATGTAGGTGCAGCTTCAATTCACTTTTGAGCCTTTTCATGCACCATACATTAATGCACTATTAGTATATTCAGTCATGATTGTGGTATTGCAACAAGCCTTTCTTTATACAAATCTGTTTGAATGATTTATTTAACAAGTCTTAAAAACGATTCTTAAAATAATGATAAAGGCACAATAATACAGGCCCAAGGAAGGTTGTTATATTTTGATATTTTGAAATTAGAAATTTCAAATCTAGCATTGTGGATTCCTTTTCTTTGGGAATATTTGTAAGTTAGTTATTTAAAAAACAAAATGGGATGTAATGGGGAAAAAAACAACAGCATGTTAAAATTATGATAATTAATGGAAATAAATAGATTTTACAAGAATATAAAAAGAAATATGTTTTCTTACACTAGATTCTTGAAATATTTAGAATATAAAATAATGTTAATTAGATAACTTTATCCTTTCACTCCATGGATGCACCTTTTATAACATGGGTAACTAGTTTAGATCCAGCCAGCCAGCACATCCATATTGACTTAACTAGGTCTATACTGTATTAAGCGTCTTGTTCAGAAATGATCTAACAAATCTTAAGACTAACAGTGTAGATCCTGATCAGACTGCACCTATATGCCAGCTCATCTGGATTGACATTGGTTGCCCATGGTATAAAAGCCATATCCCATGGAGGAAAGGGTTAAACAAAGGTCAATAGCAATAACAAAAACATGCTCAAATATATTTGATTCTATTATAACAGTAATACATGTATGTGATAGTGGCAATTGTAACAGTTCAGTTTATATCAATGACAGGAATCATTGGATGATGTTGGGACAGAGTTACGGGACATGAGAGGTGAACTTCATAAACTGATGGGAGTTATTGAAAGCAAGGACCATGCCATAGAAACCCTAGAAAATCAACTAAGGACCTCAAAAGGAGAAATCAAAATGAAGTAAGAATAATCATCATTGTTTTTTAATTAATGAAACAATGGATAAGGTATCATACTGTTGTTGCCTTTGGTTAGCACATGTTGGCAGCAAATGAAGAATGTTGTTATGTTTTGTTGTTGTTGTTGTTGTTGTTTATTTTATATGAAAACAAGAAGGTAATTCATATCATAGTTTATGGAAATTGACCAAATTGCATGCAGATCTTCGCGATGTTGATGCTGTTTAACCTTTTTAGGGTTAATACAGCTTGTCATATTAGGAACTGTAAATGTTGACCCAGATCTGCCTGAGCACCCATTCATTCTAATTAAAAATCTTGCAGCTGATTGTTATAAAACCAGGTTGCTATAAAATGAGTGAGCTGTAAATAAACTAGAAAGATATGGGAAAGTGTGTATTCCTTGATGTTTTGAGTATTGTCCTTGATAGTTATTTTTAGAAAAACTAATTTTGTAAGTTTTTTTTAAGAAAAACAAATATTTCATTTTTTACAAAATCTAATTTTATTACAAATTTTGGCAGTATTACATATTCATACTTAATAAATGCATAATAATCAATGGGGTCTGCTAAATTTAATGTGTCCAGAAAATAGGTCAGTGGGTCAGGTGATAGAAGAAACTAGGTCAGTAGGTCAGATGATAGAAGAAACTAGGTCAGTAGGTCTGATGATAGAAGAAACTAGGTCAGATGATAGAAGAAACTAGGTCAGTAGGTCAGATGATAAAAGAAAATGGATGATACCAAAAAGCCATTAGACATCGGAGATTCTTTATATTTTATTCAAATCTATTAAAACTTGATCTGTAGTCAGGTATATATATAAATGGATGAATTTTAGAAGAAGATAGACATAACTTAACAGATGTGTCACCCTTTATACAATCAGTAACATTATGTCTGACATGAGGTTGGAATCTTTTCTGTCTGCTCAATTTTTATGACCAAACAGTTTTTGCTATGATTTTGTTTGTGGTAGTCATAATAAACCATGAGACGTCAGTTTGAAGTATATTTTTGTTTTCTCAAAGCTCCGTCTTACCTTTAATAGTTAATGTCCTTGAGTTTTTGCTCACTGTATTAATATTTATGTACAAAAAATGTGTAGATCGTCTGGCATACTGAAAAGAAAACATGAGGCCTTATGAGATTCAGGGTGACATTATTTGCAATATCTCGCAAATGTTTGAAAAAAAATCTCTAGTAAGTGCATGTGTTACTGTCTTGAGTGTTGCATATTGGGATATCATATTCTTTCCCTACAAAAATCATGAAATAATTTGTAACCTTAGATGTTGTTGTTTGTTTAAAGTTAAATTTCAATAACTGACATGACTAAACTTACTGGATAAGTTTCAGTGATTCTTGTTTCTTGGAACATGACAAGAAAACAACTTATTGCTTTTTGTTTTAGGGAACAAGCCATGTCGGACTTGCAGTCATTGGTGTCAGACCTAGAACACAAGAATGAAGAGTTGAAGCACAGTTTTGATGGTGTGCGCCGCAGTGTAGAGGAGAAGCTGATGTCGCCCAGGCATTCCAGTCCTAGTCCACCAAGGTAATCCTCCTCTACATTCACGAGTACCACATGCTGCTGAACCTCGAGGCTCATTTTGATCTTTTTTTAGTGGATTCTTTCAGTAAATAGTGAAATACACATAATTTAAGTAAAAAATTACCATTAAAACTTAAATCATAGGGTCATTGGAAATTTCAAGAGTGAAAGGTTAATCTCCTGGGTCCAGTGAAACCCCTGACATTAATTACACGTATACTAAATCTACAATTCAGAAGTATAAAGTTGGGTTTTTATAATTAACATCCTTTGCACAAATCATTGTAAGTAACTTGTAGTAGATGGACTTGGGAATTTTAGTAAGTTACATCAAGATATCCACATGAGCCTTTCCAAATCACCAGAATGTACAACAAGCAAAAGTCATTGTTACCTTTTATGTTTAGCCAACTTGACATTAAATAGCCATAAGGTCATAATAGATTGTAACCTTTCAGAAAATTCCAAACAAATGTTGGAATTCAGGATATTGTTTTTTTATTATAAGAGATCCTATGTAAGGAGATTTTTAGGCACACTATAATTTATTGTCCAGTTTTGAGGGAGGGTGAGTTAAGGACTGGGCCATTTGGTTTGCTTGTATAAATACATGTATATTGAATCAAAATTCAGTTGCAACACTTATTTTAACCCTTTACTCAATAGAAACGATTTAGCAGGAGGGCAGTGTAAATTTACTGTTAACAATAAGACATTTTCAGGCAAAACCTATATATTTTTTATAATTCACCCATGACATTTTTAACAACTCGGGCTACTTTAAAGAATTGAACCGACCTGAACCACCAGTAGAGCTTCTCTGGCCCTTATTGGTTTCTTGTTAAATATTTTGGATTGTAAATGTACCAGTACTCCATTCCAGCACTAAAAACTATGCTGCTTTAGCATCATATGTGAGATTGTTGCATAGTGCACTTAGTTCAGTATTTGTTGTTTGATCTCTATTTTCCCTTTTGATTAATTTTGTTTTGACACTCGATTGCACAATGATTTATTTCCACTATATTAATAAATCTTGCGTTTGAAACCAAGCCCTTCAACATTAAATTTTAGAAAGGATATTGACATAAGATTGATATAAATAATTATAATATTGAAAAACATTCTGTGCACTGGGTGGTGTCTTGAAATAGTTCTTTCCTGGAAAAACATCTCTTATTACCTGTGTAAGAATTTTCCGCTTTCTTTTCGAGTCTGGCTGACTTAATATTAGGACCAGGTTAATTGCAATCTAATCCACTGGTAAATGGTTAATAGGGGAACAGTGATAAATTTTTTAAGGTGCTTCAATTTCATGAAAATCTCAAATTCCTTACAGTGTGATGATGATACCATAATTAATATGAAGCCATTCACCTATGACATAATTGAATAGCCATCCATGAATACGAGGGTTGTTCGAAAAGTTTTGAGACAGTATGATTTGCTCAGTAACTAAATATTGCTGCGCAGAATATTTAATACAAATTATAGTTTAATATGTAATTTATCCAAGTAAGTACTTAAAAACGTGGTAACGCTACTGTTATGCATATAATCGTTTCCATAGCAACAACTGTCCACACATCCTGGCGCACAGCGTATTTTCTTGATATAAATTTTCTTTCTGAATGAAAAGAGCCCCTAAAATTGTGCCATACGTCGCGAAATTTTTATGCCGTTTCTTCCGACTTCGGTACGTCATTTCCGCTAGATGTTTAAGCTGTTATCTCAGATCGTTATAGTAACACCTGCGCGACAAGGCAGCGAATATGGAAACACCGTCAAAAGAAGAACTTAGTGTTTTTATTAAGTTTGCGTTAATTTTGGGAAAACGCCAACAAAAACCAAGCAACTTCTAGAACAGGCAAACAACGGATGCACTGTTAGTCGGCCATTGATGTTTAGATGGCATAAGGAGTATCGGGATGGCAGAAAGTCAACAAAAGACAAGGAAAGGAGCGGTTGCCTGTCCGTCATCGACGATAAACTGACAATTGCCAAAACACGCTTTAGTGCGACTGTCGCATAACAGTAAGAGAAGTTGCAGAAGTTTGCAATGTAGGTATGGCCACTGCTCACAACATTTTAACTGATACACTTTCAGTTTCATGGGTTTTGGCATAAGAAATGTGTACGTTGTGAAGGTAGATACTTTGAAAATAAGTAGAAGTTGACTTTTCTACAGTGACTGTAAACTCTGAAAATGACGACAACGTCGGGCGACGTTGTTGCGTGCGCCGGGTCACTGGTAGTGCCTAACGTTTTGTAGGATTTGTATACACGAAGCTATTGTAATGAACTTTCACACCATAATAGATGAGGTACTAAAGTAATACAGAGTAAACTTTTGTTTGATTTTATCTTCTCCAACGTTAAATATTGGCCGTGTCTCAAAACTTTCCGAACAACCCTTGTATTATATTACCATTAGATCTGCCAGTAATTTTGGAGCACTCTTTTATTCCTTTATGTTTAAGTTAACTGTTGGGCTTGGGGTTTATGAATTAGTAAGTGCCACAAAACCACTCTACTTCAAACTAGGGGCATCTTAACATAGAAACTTACTTCCCCTCAAAAAAGGAAAACTAAGCAAGATGTGAAATAGCTTTAGAAAATTAAAGAAGAAATGTGGAATGCCTGTTAAAGTGAGTACAAAAACATGTCATTTGTTTTTGCTAGAATATCTACAAGCGCTTTTGTAGTAATTAGGGCTTCTTACCCCCTGGTGGGTAATAAGTTTTCCTCAAGTCACAGCTAAAAAGGTCACCTGATCCCTACTTAATGGAAGAAATTGTGTAGTTTTTTTTCTCTATAATGATAGATTTGTCACATGGCTGAAAAGTATGTTCTACATTTTTCTTGAAATCCTGGAACGAGATAAACATCTAAAATAAGGAAGCAATTAAATGTTTCCAGGATTTATAAAATTTAATATGATAAGTAATTTCTTTAGAGCAGTTTTGTGAAATAAGTATGTTTGTTTTGTGTAAATAGTTTTGTAATAATATTGAATATGAAATGGCCTGTAAAGGTTTTAATTGATTTAATTCTAACATAATGCAGTGTGTCTTGTTTTGAACAAATTGAGAACTTAACCTATAACCTGATAAAAATCAGACAGCTTTAATAATTTTAAATAATTCACTGTTCCGAGGTTGACATATAGCTATTGAGTTTTTAGCTCACCAGAGCCGAAGGCTCTGAGTGAGCTATTGTGATCAGAGGGGCACCAGATGTCCGTCGTCCGGCGTCCGTCGTCCGTCGTCCGTCAACATTTTCTTTGTTAACGCGATAGAGGCCACAGTTTTCAACCGATTTTCATCAAACTTGGTCAGAATGTTTCTCTTGGTGGTGTGATGACCCCTATTGAAACTGGGTCATCTTGGGTCAAAAACTAGGTCACTAGGTCAGATTAAAGCAAACATTTTGTTAATGCAATAGAGGTCACATTTTTTATCTGATTGTCATCAAATTTGGTATGAATATTGATATTAATGATCTCTACTCAAATTATTAAAATCATGTTCTTGAATTGCCCAGGGGCCCCGCCCTGGGGTTTTCAAAATTTTTTTCTTTTAAATTCTGTTTTTAACCTTTGATTTTCTATAGTTATCAACCAGATTTTGGCACAAACTTTATACCATCTAAAAATTCAATCTTTCCTGAACAATTCATTCACTGGTTGTTCAGTGATAAAATTTGAAACAAAAATTTTAGTAGCAGAGTGAAAATTTTAAGTGACAAAATTTCAATAGTTCTACCTGTCTTCAGCTATATTAAGATGTATAAGAATGCATTATGGAGTTCAATGCTCTGGTTGCTGGTCATATTAAATGACCTACTGAACTTTCCTGCTTAGATCTGTGTTATGCAATATTAAGAACTTTGCTCTGGAAGTTTTTATAGGGTAAATTTTGACATATTCTATGAAATAATCATTTGTAATTTATAGCACTGAACATGGGCTTTTGTGAATATTTTGTTCAAATTTGTAAGTAAAGCAACAACAACAACAACAACAAATTTGAAGTACATTCACAAAATGTTCAGACTATATTAACCCTTTCATCCATATACACAACTTTTTGCATGGGCGACAGTGTAGATCCAGATCAGCCGGCACATCCAAACAATCTGATCAGGATCTGCACTGTTCGCTTTTTTATGTATTAGGTTATTTCTAACTAAAATGGGACCAGTGCAGATCCTGATCAGACGGCAGGAATGTGCCAGCTGATCTGGATCTACTTGTTCCACCTGCGTAAAAATGCGTATATAAGGAGGAAAGGGTTATGTTGTACGTGTATGTATAAAAAATGGCTAGTTAATTGGAGGTCTCAGAACTCCAGCATGTGATTTTTTTCTAAGACTAGTATCAGTTTTCAGCAGTCATTTGCTTGAGAATTGAGTATGGTCTCTAGTCTCAGTTTTATTGTCTTTAGCCCTGATCTTGACCAAACTCTTTCCACTCGTACATATTTTTTTGCTATGCCAACAGTGTAAATCCAGATCAGCTGGCTTATTTATGTAGTCTATTCAGGATCTGCACTGGTTGAATTTTAGTCAGAATTAACTGAACAAATAAAAAAGCTAACAGTGTAGATTTTGTTTAGCAAAAGGGATATGCTGACTGATCTGGATCTACACTGATTGTCCATTGAAAAAAAGTATATATATGGAGGAAAAGGTTAAGCATTTTTGTAGAAAAGGTTTAGTCTATTAATTTCAAGCAAACTACTGTCTCAAAAGAAAACAGAGAGAAAGAGCTCTTGTCCGTGGTCAATGAATGACCTACTGAACTTTCCTGCTTAGATCTGTGTTATGCAATTTTAAGAACTTTGCTCTGGGAGTTTTTATAAGGTAAACAACATTCTTACTTTAAAGCACTTTGAATATCAGACTTTTCTTAATATTTTATTCACTGTTTGTAATTAAAGCCCCAGCTTTAAAATTATAATAATATAAATAAGAATATACCACTAAAAACATCATTTTTGTCCAAATAGACTCCAATTTATGACCTCTTTAACAGAACACAAAAGGTCTGGTCAAATTCTTTCTTATAGATGGGATTAAATTGTCATTCACAAACTTTTAAGAAGCTAAATATAATGGAGCTATATTTAGCATTTATTTTTAACGACGCGACAACTTCATGCGCGATCTCGATTTCTGTGACGTTTCGGAAATCTTACTTTCGTTTTTAGTCGCGCGGACCAAATTTAATTCAGTAAATTAAAATTTTATTAGCCCGAACTAATGCTGCAAATTAGTGACTATAGTTCCAAATACATGTAATATTTCATACAAGAGCGGGTTAAATTGAAGTAATGTCGCTTTAAAACACCAACTACAACAAATTTAAAGCTAATTCTTAAAATGTTCAGACTATATTAACCCTAGATCTAGATCAGTTGGCACATCCACCCATATTATTTTATCAGGATCTACACTGTTTGCTTTTTGATTCATTAGGTTATTTCTGACTTATTGGAACCACTGCAGATCCTGATCAGATGGCACAAATTTGCCGGCTGATCTGGATCTACACTTGTCGCAGATGCATAAAAATGGGTAATTATGGAGGAAAGGGTTAAAGAGAGGTTTCAGCTGTATACAGTGTATGTAAACAAACTGGCATATAAATAGGGGGTCTCAGAACTCATGCATTTCATTTTTTTCAGTTTTTGGCAGTCAGATGCTTGAGAATTGAGTATGGTCTCTAGTCTCAGTTTTATTGTCTGTCCGCCCGTCAGTACATTATGCATTAGTTTGTTGACACTCTAGCGGTCACATTTTTGCCTCGATTGTTTTGAAACTTGGTCAGGATGTTTGTCTAAATGATTTCTTAGATGAGTTTGAATATGGGTCATCTGGGTCCAAAAACTAGGTCACTGTTACTAAAAATAGAATTTTCTTGTTAACACTCTAGCGGTCACATTTTTGCTTTGTTGTCATGAAACTTGGTCAGGATGTTCGTCTCGGTGATTTCTTGGACGAGTTCGAATATGGGTCATCTTGGTCTAAAAACAACATTAGTGCTTTTTAAAATAGAAATTTCTTGTTAACACTCTTGCCGTAACATTTTTGCTTCAATTGTCATAAAACTTAGTCAGGATGTCTGTCCCAGTAATTTCTTGGATGTTCTTAGGATGTTTGTACCAATGATTTCTTGTACGTGTTCGAATATGGATCATCTGGGTCCAAAAACTAGGTCACTGTTACTAAAAATAGAATTTCCCTGTTAACACTGTTGCTGTGACATTTTTGCTCTGATTGTCATGAAACTTGGTCAGGATGTTTGTCCCAATTATTCTTGGACGAGTTCGAATATGGGTCCAAAAACAAGGTCACTGTAATTAAAAATATAATTTTTTGGTTAACACTCTAGCTGTCACATTTTTGTTTCGATTGTCATGAAACTTGGTCGGGATGTCTGACCCAGCAATTTCTCAGACGAGTTTGAATATGGGACATCTTGGTCCAAAAACTAGGTCACTGTTAATAAAAATAGAATTAACTTGTCTTCCCTGTAAATTTGTTATTTCTCATTGCTTTTCAAAATAACTTGGCACAAATGTTCACCATGACAAGGCGGTGTGTCGAGTACAATACCGGTCTCAGAACTCAAGAGTTTAATTGTGTTCTTCTACAGTTATCAACCAGACCTTGACACAGAGTTCATACCATTTTAAAATTCAATCTTTCCTGAACAATTCATTCGCTGGTTGATCTGTGATTAAATTTGAAACAAACACTTTAGTAGCAGAGTGAAAAATTTTAAGTGTCTACAATTCAATATCTTTACCTATCTTCAGTTTATATTTAGAGTTGGTGCAATATTTGCTGTTAAGATATATAAGAGGTCATTGCTCATGTTCATTGTGAGTGCCTTCTTGAACTGGAATGCTTTAGGTCAGTGTTAACTTAATTTAACAACAGAGCTTGGAGATTTGAATAAGGTAACATGTCATTTTTAGCTCACCAGAGCCGAAGGCTCTGAGTGAGCTATTGTGATCAGAGGGGCACCAGATGTCCGTCGTCCGGCGTCCGTCGTCCGTCGTCCGTCAACATTTTCTTTGTTAACGCGATAGAGGCCACAGTTTTCAACCGATTTTCATCAAACTTGGTCAGAATGTTTCTCTTGGTGGTGTGATGACCCCTATTGAAACTGGGTCATCTTGGGTCAAAAACTAGGTCACTAGGTCAGATTAAAGCAAAAATTTTGTTAATGCAATAGAGGTCACATTTTTTATCTGATTGTCATCAAATTTGGTATGAATATTGATATTAATGATCTCTACTCAAATTATTAAAATCATGTTCTTGAATTGCCCAGGGGCCCCGCCCTGGGGTTTTCAAAATTTTTTTCTTTTAAATTCTGTTTTTAACCTTTGATTTTCTATAGTTATCAACCAGATTTTGGCACAAACTTTATACCATCTAAAAATTCAATCTTTCCTGAACAATTCATTCACTGGTTGTTCAGTGATAAAATTTGAAACAAAAATTTTAGTAGCAGAGTGAAAATTTTAAGTGACAAAATTTCAATAGTTCTACCTGTCTTCAGTTATATTAAGATGTATAAGAATGCATTATGGAGTTCAATGCTCTGGTTGCTGGTCATATTAAATGACCTACTGAACTTTCCTGCTTAGATCTGTGTTATGCAATATTAAGAACTTTGCTCTGGAAGTTTTTATAGGGTAAATTTTGACATATTCTATGAAATAATCATTTGTAATTTATAGCACTGAACATGCATTGGGCTTTTGTGAATATTTTGTTCAAATTTGTAAGTAAAGCAACAACAACAACAACAACAAATTTGAAGTACATTCACAAAATGTTCAGACTATATTAACCCTTTCATCCATATACACAACTTTTTGCATGGGCGAACAGTGTAGATCCAGATCAGCCGGCACATCCAAACAATCTGATCAGGATCTGCACTGTTCGCTTTTTTATGTATTAGGTTATTTCTAACTAAAATGGGACCAGTGCAGATCCTGATCAGACGGCAGGAATGTGCCAGCTGATCTGGATCTACTTGTTCCACCTGCGTAAAAATGCGTATATAAGGAGGAAAGGGTTATGTTGTACGTGTATGTATAAAAAATGGCTAGTTAATTGGAGGTCTCAGAACTCCAGCATGTGATTTTTTTCTAAGACTAGTATCAGTTTTCAGCAGTCATTTGCTTGAGAATTGAGTATGGTCTCTAGTCTCAGTTTTATTGTCTTTAGCCCTGATCTTGACCAAACTCTTTCCACTCGTACATATTTTTTTGCTATGCCAACAGTGTAAATCCAGATCAGCTGGCTTATTTATGTAGTCTATTCAGGATCTGCACTGGTTGAATTTTAGTCAGAATTAACTGAACAAATAAAAAAGCTAACAGTGTAGATTTTGTTTAGCAAAAGGGATATGCTGACTGATCTGGATCTACACTGATTGTCCATTGAAAAAAAGTATATATATGGAGGAAAAGGTTAAGCATTTTTGTAGAAAAGGTTTAGTCTATTAATTTCAAGCAAACTACTGTCTCAAAAGAAAACAGAGAGAAAGAGCTCTTGTCCGTGGTCAATGAATGACCTACTGAACTTTCCTGCTTAGATCTGTGTTATGCAATTTTAAGAACTTTGCTCTGGGAGTTTTTATAAGGTAAACAACATTCTTACTTTAAAGCACTTTGAATATCAGACTTTTCTTAATATTTTATTCACTGTTTGTAATTAAAGCCCCAGCTTTAAAATTATAATAATATAAATAAGAATATACCACTAAAAACATCATTTTTGTCCAAATAGACTCCAATTTATGACCTCTTTAACAGAACACAAAAGGTCTGGTCAAATTCTTTCTTATAGATGGGATTTTTAAATGATATTGTTAAATTGTCATTCACGAACTTTTAAGAAGCTAAATATAATGGAGCTATATTTAGCATTTATTTTTAACGACGCGACAACTTCATGCGCGATCTCGATTTCTGTGACGTTTCGGAAATCTTACTTTCGTTTTTAGTCGCGCGGACCAAATTTAATTCAGTAAATTAAAATTTTATTAGCCCGAACTAATGCTGCAAATTAGTGACTATAGTTCCAAATACATGTAATATTTCATACAAGAGCGGGTTAAATTGAAGTAATGTCGCTTTAAAACACCAACTACAACAAATTTAAAGCTAATTCTTAAAATGTTCAGACTATATTAACCCTAGATCTAGATCAGTTGGCACATCCACCCATATTATTTTATCAGGATCTACACTGTTTGCTTTTTGATTCATTAGGTTATTTCTGACCCATTGGAACCACTGCAGATCCTGATCAGATGGCACAAATTTGCCGGCTGATCTGGATCTACACTTGTCGCAGATGCATAAAAATGGGTAATTATGGAGGAAAGGGTTAAAGAGAGGTTTCAGCTGTATACAGTGTATGTAAACAAACTGGCATATAAATAGGGGGTCTCAGAACTCATGCATTTCATTTTTAGCTCACCTGAGCACGAAGTGCTCATGGTGAGCTTTTGTGATCGCCTGATGTCCGTCGTCCGTCGTCCGTGCGTCCGTCCGTCCGTCGTCAACTTTTTCTTCAAACGACTTCTTCTCTGAAACGGCTTGGCCAATTTTGACGAAACTTGCCACGGATGTTCCTTGCATGAAGCTCTTCCAAAGTTGTTCAAAGAAATCAATTCCATGCAGAACTCTGGTTGCCATGGCAACCAAAAGGAAAAACTTTAAAAATCTTCTTGTCTGAAACCACAAGACCTAGAGCTTAGATATTTGGCATTTAGCATCCTCTAGTGGATTTCTACAAAGTTTGTTCAAATTATTTCCCTGGGGTCAAAATTGGCCCCGCCCCAGGGGTCACTTCATTTTACATAGACTTATATAGGAAAAACTTTAAAAATCTTCTTGTCTGAAACCACAAGGCCTAGAGCTTAGATATTTGGCATTTAGCATCGTCTAGTGGAACTCTACAAAGTTTGTTCAAATTATTTCCCTGGGGTCAAAATTGGCCCCGCCCCAGGGGTCACTTCATTTTACATAGACTTATATAGGAAAAACTTTAAAAATCTTCTTGTCTGAAACCACAAGGCCTAGAGCTTAGATATTTGGCATTTAGCATCCTCTAGTGGAACTCTACAAAGATTGTTCAAATTATTCCCCTGGGGTCAAAATTGGCCCCGCCCCAGGGGTCACTTCATTTTGCATAGACTTATATAGGAAAAACTTCAAAAATCTTCTTGTCTGAAACCACAAGGCCTAGAGCTTAGATATTTGGCATTTTGAAACCTCTAGTGGAACTCTACAAAGATTGTTCAAATGATTTCCCTGGGGTCAAAAATGGCCCCGCCCCAGGGGTCACTTCATTTTGCATAGACTTATATAGGAAAAACTTTGAAAATCTTCTTGTCTGAAACCACAAGGCCTAGAGCTTAGATATTTGGCATTTAGCATCCTCTAGTGGAACTCTACAAAGATTGTTCAAATTATTCCCCAGGGGTCTAAATTTGCCCCGCCCCAGGGGTCACTTCATTTTATAAAGACTTGTATAGGAAAAACTTTAAAAATCTTCTTGTCTGAAACCACAAGGCCTACGGCTTAGATATTTGGCATTTAGCATCCTCTAGTGGAACTCTACAAAGATTGTTCAAATTATTTCCCTGGGGTCAAAATTAGCCCCACCCCAGGGGTCACTTCATTTTACATAGACTTATATAGGAAAAACTTTAAAAATCTTCTTGTCTGAAACCACAAGGCCTAGAGCTTAGATATTTGGCATTTAGCACTCTCTAGTGGAACTCTACAAAGATTGTTCAAATGATTTCCCTGGGGTCAAAATTGGCCCCGCCCCAGGGGTCACTTCATTTTATATAGACTTGTATAGGCAAAACTTTAAAAATCTTCTTGTCTGAAACCACAAGGCCTAGTGCTTAGATATTTGGCATTTATCATCCTCTATTGGAACTCTACAAAGATTGTTCAAATTATTTTCCTGGGGTCAAAATTTGCCCCGCCCCATGGGTCACTTCATTTTACATAGACTTGTATAGGCAAAACTTTAAAAATCTTCTTGTCTGAAACCACAAGCAGAGAGTACTTTTGTACTCAGGTGAGCGATATAGGGCCATCATGGCCCTCTTGTTTAACTAGGGTTTCTTTGGAAAACCCTGGTTATCAAATTGGGCATCAACATTTCATTAATTTCTTGTTTAAATTCACTTTTTCGCAGTAACCATTCAAGGAAAATCTTTGAAACTTAACAAAGTTGTCTGACATCACAATAGCAATTATCAGGTCAAGTTTCATAACTCTTAACAGTATTTTGTCATTGTTATTCCCTCTTTTTCACTTAAAATTTTAGAAAAAAATCTGGTGTCTTGCCAAACACTTTTTCCAACAAATTCAGTCAGTTGCAAAGAATACTGTAAACAAACTAGAAAACTGATCATGGCTTTAACAATAACTGAAGGTCATAGCAATTAATTAGATGGCAAGCAACAACCATTCTTACACAAAACATATATTAATTTAAAAATTTGCGCTGGGAATTACTTGATTATGATATAATTATCTTCTTACACAAAAACATATTTTAATCAAGAAAAAATATTTGCATTGGAAATTATTGAAATAAAATATAATATGAATTCTCTAGTTGTGTTGGTTAGAGGACATAAGATTTCCCTGCACCCACACCGCCAGCGTCATCACTGTGTCATTCCGTCAGCCAGAACAAACCAGTAGTATCTAAGTGACCATTTTATTGCTTCATTGACACGTTGCTCTTTCATTGTCTTAATCCTTTCTACCTTATATAATTACATCTTTATAGCGTTGGGGAACAGTGTAGATCCAGATCAGAAGGCACATCCATGCCTTCTAACAAGCCAAGGATCTACACTGTTCCCTTTTTGATTTATTAGGTTATTTCTGACCAAAAAAGCAAAGTGAAGATCCTGATTACATGACATTAATGTGTCTGATCTTGATTTGTCTAAATTGGTCACACATTTGAATAAATATATACGGAGTAAAGGCTTAAGTGTTTTATTCCATTCTTCATCAAACTTGATGAAAGATTAAAGATTGCCAAGATAAAGTTTGATAGCCCACTAGGATAATCATCTCCAGCAAAAACTCTACACCAGCAGGATCTGAGGACAAATCACTGAAATGCGCTTCCTTCTGAACCAATCAGATTATCGCCAACAAAATCACAAAAGCGCATTGTAATTGCCATAATTGTTGAATTAATGTTACTATAAATAGCTGATGATATATATCTAAGCATTTTTATGCCCCCGAAGGGAGGCATATAGTAATCGCACTGTCCGTCCGTCCGTCCGTCTGTCCGTCCGTCCGTCTTTCCGTCTGTCCGAAATAATCTTGTCCTCGCTTCTCCTCATAAACCGCTTGAGGGATTTCTTTGAAACTTCACAGGAATGTTTGTCACCAAGCCTAGTTGTGCATATCGTCAGGAATTTCTGCTCGGATTATTTTTGGCTGAGTTATGGCCCTTTTAAGCAAAATCTTGTCCTCGCTTCTTCTCCCAAACCGCTTGAGGGATTTCATTGAAACTTCACAGGAATGTTTGTCACCAAGTGTAGATGTGCATATCCGAAGGAATTTCTGATCGGATTATTTTTGGCGGAGTTATGGACCTTTTTACCTAACCCTAAACCCTAACCCTAACGTAAACTGAAATCGCTTGAGGGATTTCATTGAAACTTCACAGGAGTGTTTGTCACCAAGACTTTTTGTGCATATCCAAAGGAATTTCTGATCGGATTATTTTTGGCTGAGTTATGGGCCTTTTTACCTAACCCTAACCCTAAACCCTAACCCTAACCCTAAGGTAAATTTTGTTAACGCAGTAGAGGTTACATTTTTTGTCCGATTGTCATGAAATTTGGTCAGGATGTTTGTCCCAATGATTTCTTGGACGAGTTCCAATATGGGTCACCAGGGTCCAAAAACTAGGTCACTGTTACTAAAAATAGAATTTTCTTGTTAACACTCTAGCGGTCACATTTTTGTTCTGATTGTCATGAAACTTGGTCAGGATGTTTGTCCAAATGATTTGTCAGAAGAATTCGAATACGGGTCATCTACGTCCAAAAACTAGGTCACTGTTACTTAAAATAGAATTTTCTTGTTAACACTCTAGCGGTCACATTTTTGCTCCGATTGTCATGAAACTTGGTCAGGATGTTTGTCCCAATGAATTCTAGGACGAGTTCGAATAAGGGTCATCTGGGTCCAAAAACTAGGTCACTGTTACTATAAATAGAATTTTCTTGTTAACACTCTAGCGGTCACATTTTTGCTCCAATTATCATGAAACTTGGTCAGGATATTTGTCCCAATTATTTCTAGGCTGAGTTTGAATATGGGTCATCTGGGTCCAAAAACTAGGTCACTGTTACTATAAATAGAATTTTCTTGTTAACACTGTAGCAGTCACATTTTTGCTCCAGTTATCATGAAACTTGATCAGGATGTTTGTCCCAATGATTTCTAGGATGAGTTTGAATATGGATCATCTGGGTCCAAAAACTAGGTCACTGTAACTAAAAATAGAATTTTCTTGTTAACACTCTAGCGGTCACATTTTTGTTCTGATTGTCATGACACTTGGTCAGGATGTTTGTCCCTATGATTTCTGGGACAATTTTGAATATGGGTCGTCTGGGTCCAAAAACTAGGTCACTGTTACTAAAAATACAATTTTCTTGTTAACACTCTAGAGGTCACATTTTTGCTCCGATTGTCATGAAACTTGGTCAGGATGTTTGTCCCAATGATTTCTCAGACAAGTTCGAATATGGGTCATCTGGGTCCAAAAACTAGGTCACTGTTACTAAAAATAGAATTTTCTTGTTTACACTATAGTGGTCACACTTTACTCTGATTATCAGATTGTAAAGAAACTTGGTCAGGACATATGTCCCAGTTATTAATTGGACGAGTTTGAATATGGGTCACCTGGGGTCAAAAACTAGGTCACTGTTACTATAAATAGAAAAATCTTGTCCAGGCTGTAAATTTGTTATTTCTCATTGGATTTTAAAATAACTTGGCTCAAATGTTTACCATGACAAGGTGTACTTTCGCGTACAGTACCCATGCCTGTTGGTCCAAGGTCAAGGTCACCTTTACAAAAACTAACATTTTCTTGTCTGGGCTGTTAATTCCTAATGAATGAAGTGATTTCAAAATAACTTTACATAAATGTTCACCATGACAAAGGCATGTGTTGCTTACAATACCCATGCCGGTAGGTCAAAGGTCAAGGTCACTGTTACGAAAAATAGCATTTTCTTTTCCAAGCTGTAGATTTGTTGTTTCTTATTGGATTTTAAAATAACTTGGTGTAAATGTTCACCATATGGAGACGTTGGGTTTTGTACAACACAACTTTGTTGTACTCTGGTGAGTGATAAAGGGCCATCATGGCCCTCTGGTTCATATTACCCACATCACATGTAGTAAGGTTCATAACTCTAATAATCATTTTCCAGGATAATTTCCCCAATAATCTTCGAATTTTCTAAAAAAAAATGTCATATTTAACTTTATTTAACTATATATTTACTACAGACTTAAAACATATGATCCTTTCATCTTTCACATTATATGCATGCAGTATGCTTTGTCTTCCACATGTATATTTTTCATTACATATGTTTATTTATTACATATGTATACCTATTCGATTTCAAAGCTGCATTTCGGGGGCATATGTCAATTTCAAGTGACAGCTCTTGTTATAATATTATATAAGCTGTGGCATCATAAATACTCAATTACCAACAAAATACATCAGATGTTAATGAAACCCCCGTTTTGGAGGGTTCAAATAATGTAAGATTGTTTTTTTTGAAAGAGCTTGAGTTTCGAATTGTATATGCACTTTTTATCACATTGTTGACTTTAGTGTGGCTACCCAAAAAGTATTGTTTGAAATTGTTCTTGCTTATAATTATGTATATTTTAGGGAGTCTAGGTCACCAAGTGCTCGGGCATCAAGGATACCAAGGTTACCAGGCTTGTTACCATAGCAACGAGTGTTTTTTCAAACTCTTTCTTTTCTATGCAAATCACACTCACATCATTTTCTGTACCCCTTTTTCTGGTTAGTCACTAAATGTAACAATTCAGTCGAAATATTGTTGCTGTGCTAAACAGCTCATCGGTAGTGAAACTGCTATGGATTAACTTAAAAATTTAGTTTTGGCTACTTTTTGCAATCTCAAAGCTTCTTCAATGAAATGAGGAAAAATAACACCAGGAAATCACAAAATTGTTAGTGACTTAACGCTTTACTCCATATATATGCATGTTAAAGCTTGTGCAACCAGTGTAGATCCAGATCAGCTGGCACATCCTTGCCATCTGATCTGGATCTGCACTGCTCGCATCTAGGTCACAAATAAATTTGTGAATCTAAAAGCAAACAGTGTAGATCCTGGATATGCCAGCTGATTTGATCCTTGCAATAAAGGTGTATCTATGGAGTAAAGGGTTAATAGAATATAATAATTGTGCACGAGGTTTGAAATGGGAAAATCTGGCTGTTGGAGGGGGATGTAAGATGATATTCTCCAGCACTTCTGTTAACTTGAAAAAAACTGATCTGGTATACAAGAAGCAAACTTTTTCTGTGTTAATTTCCTAAGCTGTTTTTGTCAATGAAATGTTGGAAATAATACATGTGATAAATTATTATTGATATAATGCAGAAGAAAAATCAAATAGACATAGATCTAAGCTGTTATGACAGAAGCTTTACAAAATAAATGCCAAAATTAGTTTAAGAGACAACAGCCAAACAGAAGACAATGATCTTGTGATAACGAACGAAATACGTTAGCTGGATTTATCCCACGTACTGACAATTAAGATTCTCCCGTAATTAAAATTTTATGATACATTTTACGATACATTTAACTTACTTGTAATATGCTGTGCAAAAAAAGTAATCAAGTCCTTCATTTAAAGTACACTGCAAACAGTGGAAAATTTTTGCAGTATGTGCTAGAAATATTTCATTTTCAAAAGAAATTTTTCTTTTATTTTAGAAGGGCAGACAGAAAAAAACTTGTGATTAATTTTTTATTGCTTACTATTTGACTTAACAACTTCACTGTATATATTCATTCCTTTATAGTTGATACATCATCTAACAAAATATGATTTAAGGTATAACCTTATTTAACATTTTTTTAATATTAGATTCACAAGAAAAAACATTACAAAAACTATTCCTCTGTTTCATATATGTCATCTTGCTTTAAATTCATCTACACAGCAATTATTGTTCCAGATAAAAAAAAAAGTTGTTGACATTTTTAACAAAAAACACAGAAAGTCTAAAACAACAAAATTTCACAAATCTGATTTGTTGCTTAAAAGCTTAAATACATCCTTTAAATATCATGTGCTGATGCATCATCAACACATTCATGGGTAGTTACGCATGTTGACTGCAAGCTAAAGACTGCCTGGGCACAAGATCATAAAGCTGAGATCTGAAACCAGACTGAGATTGGTAGCAGACTATTGGTTGAAATTGAGCTTAGTTTTTAAACTGACCAATTTCAAGACTAGTATCTCAGTTTTATTTTCTTCGGGATAACATTGAATGCCTTACTTCTTTGAAGCAAAATTAAACTCATTTTTGTTTTACCCACATGCAAATATTTGCCAGTATTTTTGATGAACTTGTCTCTTGTTGTATGTTTACGTTACTGAATGTTATGTTTGTTTTTTGTCCAGTGTCCCATTAAGGCAACCTAGACAACCAAGGTAACAAAATAAGTTAGCTATTAGTTAATTAGATAATAGAAATAGAGAATTAAGGTTGAGCGAGAAACCATTGCAACTCGAACAGAATGCACCTACAATGTTCATGGTAATATTTGACACTAGTCAAAATGGAAGTACTGTTATATTTGACTCCAGAGTTAATTTGTTGAATTGAGTAAATTTTTGCAATGGTTTTCTGTAATTCAACCTAAGAAAATGTTAATGTTTTGGGTCAGTATTTTCAATTATTTTATCAATAGGCAGGCACAGGTTTCCCCTAAGACTCCCTTAGATCATCCCCGTAGGAACCCATTGTGGCTTTTTCCGAATGTACTTCCTTAAAACTCTTCTTTATTCCCTTCACTATTGGTAGAGGTGTCACAAATATGTCCGGTTTGCCAACAGTGTATACCCAGATCTGGTTTTAAGAGCTGAAATGTGAGGTCGGGACCAGTCTCAAAACTCTAGCTTCTGATTGGTAAGTTGGGAGACTGCTCAGTTTTACACCAATCAGATGCTTTTGAATGACTTCTGTGCCCAAGGCTATAAAACTGAGCATGGAAACCAGTCTCAAATATCAAGATTGGCTGAAATGGTGACCTAATCAGATGCTTGAGATTTGAGACTGGGTTCCAATCTTAGTTTTATAACCTTAGCCCAGGTCTCCAGTGCTCCAATTTGCACATCATTTGTAACCTCATTCTGAACTATGCCAGTATGACTACTCAGATTGGAGTATTCACTGTTTGCAAATGCACTTTGGCAGTGTTAAGTGTTTAGTTTCTATTTCTAATAGCTGTTATTTTGTCAGTCATTGAACTGTATTTGAAACATTGTGAGATGCAGGCTAGGCTGTACTTTGACTAACTGCACATAGTGCCTTGATACCATTCTAACAAAATTCATTTATGTTACTAAGAGTAATAGATCTGATATATTTAGAGCACAATTTCTTTTGGTGTGGTTTTGTATATTTGAATATTTATTTTCTTAGAAATCAGACAATTGTTTACTCAAAAGTCAACATTCATAAAATATTGTAAAGTTTAAAGAACTTATTGTCAGAAAAGCGGTACAGAAAGTTGTTCTAAGAATCATCTCTTACATTCATCATGTTCTTTCAATATTGAATGTTCATGTCTGCTGAATGTTTAAAGCTGAATTTATGGGATACTTCATTCATTGTTATACTAGTGTTATATATGGGCATTTACTGACCCTAGGGATGTTGAACAGCTTAGATGCCCTGCATGGATCTGCAGGCTAATAAGTAGTCAACTACATTTATATACTCTAGTCACAAATAAGAATTTAGTGATGTTAAGAGGATAAAATATCACTACTCTGGGAGTTTATGGCTTTTATTTATGGGAAAATAGCATGAGATTCCTTTTGAAAAGGAATGGAAAAAAACTGATGTAAACTGAACTTACTTTTGGGAAAACTGCATTTGAACAGCCACTGCTAAAGAAGGGAAAAAAGCCTTGAATGTTAACAGTAATAATGTTGTTGTTTTTAGCTCACCTGAGCACTTGTGCTCATGGTGAGCTTTTAGGATCACTCTGTGTCCGTTGTGCGTCGTGCGTCGTCAATTTTTGCTTCAAACAACATCTCCTCTTAAACCCCTGGGCCAAACTTGATGAAACTTGCCTCAAATGTTCCTTGCATGAAGCTCTTCCAAAGTTGTTCAAAGAAATCAATTCCATGCAGAACTCTGGTTGCCATGGCAACCGAAAGGAAAAACTTTAAAAATCTTCTTCTCTGAAACCACAAGGCCTAGAGCTTAGATATTTGGCATTTAGCACCCTCTAGTGGAACTCTACAAAGATTGTTCAAATTATTTTCCTGGGGTCAAAATTGGCCCCGCCCTGGGGTTTTTCGTTTTTCTTCTTTTAAATTCTGTTTTTAACCTTTGATTTTCTACAGTTATCAACCAGATTTTGACACAAACTTTATACCATCTTAAAATTCAATTTTTCCTGAACAATTCATACACTGGTTGTTCAGTGATAAAATTAAAAACAAAAATTTTAGTAGCAGAGTGAAAATTTCAAGTGACAAAATTCCAATATTTCTACCAGTCTTAAACTATATTTAGGTTCAATGTAAGGTGTTATTATATTGCAGTACCACAGTATAGCTCTAGATGCTTGACAATGACCTAGTGAACTTTGCTATTTAGATCTGTGTTATGCAATATTTAGAACTTTGCTCTGGAAGATTTTATACTGTAAATGTTGTCATTTTCTATGGATATTGACCAAATAAACTTTCTTACTTTATAGCTCTTTGCAAATCAGGCTTTTCTGAATATTTTATTCACTGTTTGTAAAACATATTTGTAGCACATTCTCAAAATGTTCAGACTATATTAGACACATTTTTTGCATGGGCGAACACTGTGATCCAGATCGTCCAAGAACTAGGTCACTGTTACTAAAAATAGAATTTTCTTGTGAACACCCTAGCGGTCACAATTTTGCTTCGATTGTCATGAAACTTAGTCAGGACACATTTTGTTGCATGGGCGAACAGTGTAGATCCAGATCGTCCAAAAACTAGGTCACTGTTACTAAAAATAGAATTTTCTTGTGAACACCCTAGCGGACACAATTTTGCTTCGATTGTCATGAAACTTAGTCAGGACACATTTTGTTGCATGGGCGAACAGTGTAGATCCAGATCGTCCAAAAACTAGGTCACTGTTACTAAAAATAGAATTTTCTTGTGAACACCCTAGCAGACACAATTTTGCTTCGATTGTCATGAAACTTAGTGAGGATGTTTGTCCCAATGATTTCTCGGATGAGTTCGAATATGGGTCACCTGGGTCAAAAAACTAGGTCACTGTAACTAAAAATACGATTTTCTTGTGAACACTCTAGCTGTCACATTTTTTCTCCGATTGTCATAAAACTTGGTAAGGATGTTTTTCTGAATGATATCTCGGAGGAGTTTGAATATGGGTCATCTGGGTCCAAAAACAAGGTCACTGTTACTAAAAATATAATTTTCTTGTTAACACTCCAAGGGTCTCATTTTTGCTCTGATTGTCATGAGAGTTCATCAGGATGTTTGCTCCAATGATTTCTCAGACGAGTTTGAATATGGGTCATCTAGGTCCAAAAACAAGGTCACTGTTACTAAAAATAGAATTTTCTTGTAAACACTCTAGGGATCACATTTTTCCTTCTACTGTCATTTAACTTTTGTCAGGATAGTTGTCCCAATGATTTTTCGGACAAGTTTGAATATGGGTAATCTGGGTCCAAAAACTAGGTCACTGTTACTAAAAAAAGAATTTTCTTGTGAACACTCTAGGGGTCACATTTTTGCTGCGATTGTCATGAAATTTGGTCAAAATGTATTTCCCAATGATTTCTCTGACAAGTTCAAATATGAGTCATCTGGGTCCAAAAACTAGGTCATTGTTACTAAAAATAGAATTTTTCTTGTTAACACTAGGGGTCACATTTTTGCTCAGATTGTCATGAAACTTAGTCAGGATGTTTGTCGCAATGATATCTCAGTTGAGTTTGAATATGAGTCATCTGGGTCCAAAAACTAGGTCACTGTTGCAAGAGACTATTGACTAAACTCAGGTGAGCGCTTTTAGGGCCATCATGGCCCTCTTGTTTTAAAGTGCTATCAACATTTTTATTTTTGTGTTAAGTATCTGAGATTATAATATTTTTTGTGTCGCCCTTTCGAAGAAATGGCGATACATAGGGACCGCTTTGTCCGTCAGTCTGACAGTCCGTCGGTCCGTCCGTCACGAAAACTTAACGTTGGCTATAACTTTGCCATTTCTTAATATTTCTTCATCAAACTTTCAAATTATATTGCTTATGACAACACGCTCGAGATGATACCAAATTCTCAAGGTCAAGGTCACATTTGATGGAGTTATGCCCCTTTTTGTACTTATATTTAGACACGAAAACTTAACGTTGGCAATAACTTTGCCAATTCTTAATATTTCTAAATCAAACTTTCAAATTATATTCCTTATGACAACACGCTCGAGATGATACCAAATTTTAAAGGTCAAGGTCACATTTGATGGAGTTATGCCCCTTTTTTACTTATATTTAGACACGAAAACTTAACGTTGGCAATAACTTTGCCATTTCTTAATATTTCTTCATGAAACTTCCAAATTATATTCCTTATGACAACAAGCTCGTGATGATACCACATATTTAGGTCAAGGTCACATTTGATGGAGTTATTTCCCTTTTTATGAAAACTTAACATTGGCTATAACTTTGCCATTACTTTATATTTCTTCATCAAACTTTCAAATTATATTCCTTTTAACAACATACTCCTGATAATACCACATTCTTTTGGTCAAGGTCACACTTGATGGAGTTATTCCCCTTTTTATGATAACTTCACATCGGCTATAACTTTGCCATTTATTAATATTTCTTCATCAAACTTTCAAATTATATTCCCTATGACAATATGCTCATGCGATACTATATTCTTAAGGTCAAGGTCACATTTGTTGGAGTAATGCCCCTTTTTGTACTTTCATTTTTATTCCGACAGCACCAGAGGGCGACACAAGTGTTCAACTGAACACCCATCTAGTTTTTATGCTCCCCCCGAAATTCGGGGGAGCATATAGTTGTCGCTTTGTCCGTCCGTCCGTCCCGTTCGTCCGTCCGTTCGTCCGTTCGTTCGTTCGTTCGTCCGTCCGTCCGTCATAATATTGTCCGGACAATTACACAAAAACTATGAGAGGTATCAAGACTAAACTTCATAGGTAGTTAGATCTCGTTGAGGAGCAGTGCAGTGCACAAGAACTATAACTCTTGCTTTATTCATTTTTGAGTTATTGCCCTTTGAAATTTCTCATACTTACTTTTTGTCCGGGGCATATCTCCCAAAGTCTAAGAGTTATGAAGTTGAAACTTCATAAGTAGATAGATCTCAATGAGGAGCAGTGCAGTGCACAAGAACCATAACTCTTGCTTTATTCATTTTTGAGTTATTGCCCTTTGAAATTTCTCATACTTACTTTTTGTCCGGGGCATATCTCACAAAGTATAAGAGTTATGAAGTTGAAACTTCATAAGTAGATAGATCTCAATGAGGAGCAGTGCAATGCACAAGAACCATAACTCTTGCTTTATTCATTTTTGAGTTATTGCCCTTTGAAATTTCTCATACTTACTTTTTGTCCGGGGCATATCTCACAAAGTATAAGAGTTATGAAGTTGAAACTTCATAAGTAGATAGATCTCAATGAGGAGCAGTGCAGTGCACAAGAACCATAACTCTTGCTTTATTCATTTTTGAGTTATTGCCCTTTGAAATTTCTCATACTTACTTTTTGTCCGGGGCATATTTCACAAAGTATAAGAGTTATGAAGTTGAAACTTCATAAGTAGATAGATCTCAATGAGGAGCAGTGCAGTGCATAAGAACCATAACTCTTGCTTTATTCATTTTTGAGTTATTGCCCTTTCAAATTTCTCATACTTACTTTTTGTCTGGGGCATATCTCACAAAGTATAAGAGTTATGAAGTTGAACCTTCATAACTAGATAGATCTCAGGGAGGAGCAGTGCAGTGCACAAGAACCATAACTCTTGCTTTATTCATTTTTGAGTTATTGCCCTTTGAAATTTTTCATACTTCCTTTTTGTCCGGGGCATATCTCACAAAGTATAAGAGTTATGAAGTTGAAACTTCATAAGTAGATAGATCTCAATGATGAGCAGTGCAGTGCATAAGAACCATAACTCTTGCTTTTATTGATTTTTGATTTATTGCCCTTTGAAATTTCTCTTACTTATTTTTTGTCCAGGGCATATCACACAAAGTATAAGAGTTATGAACTTGAAACTTCATAAGTAGAATGAATTCGTTGAGGAGCAGTGCAGCACACAAGAACCATAACTCTTGCTTTATTCATTATAGAGTTAATGCCCTTTGAAATTTACCATACTTACTTTTTGTCCGGGGCATATCTCACAAAGTATAAGAGTTAGGAAGTTGAAACTTCATAAGTAGATAGATCTCAATGAGGCGCAGTGCAGGGCACAAGAACCATAAATCTTGCTTTATTGATTTTTTATTTATTTCCCTTTGAAATTTCTCTTACTTAGTTTTATCTGGTGCATATCTCACAAAGTATAAAAGTTTCTGAACTTGAAACTTCATAAGTAGAATGATCTCAATGCGGAGCAGTGCAATGCACAAGAACCATAACTCTTGCTTTATTCATTTTTGAGTTAGTGCCCTTTGAAATTTCTCATTTTTTTTGTCTTATTTTTGTACAATATTGTAAAATGCTTTCTGTTTGAATCGTAAAGGAAACTTTCAAATACAATATCTTTCTTACAAATTCTTCCTGTTCTAACAAAAAAGTATTTGTGACAAAGCGGCGTTGGGGAGCATAACCCGTCTCTGACGGCTCTTGTATTTAGCAGTAAGAGATTTTTTTTCTGATCTGTTATAAATAATTTATGCACCTTTAAAAGTTCTGCAAGGTTACGGCTCAGTACAATACCTGTTATGTCACATGTAGATGTGTAATTATCCAAATAATTATAGTTATTAGTTTAAACTAATGCCATATTTTCATTTAATATCATTTAATTATGCTTGTACATCTTTTTCTAACTCGGTAACTTAGATAAAACACCTGTTAGAGCTAGAGTAGGTATATATTAGTCTTGTAAAATGAGCTAGATTGGACTAAATACTAGTATTTAGTTGAAAGATAACTTAATATAATTAAATTATGTTACTAAATTAACAATCTGAAAAGTGAGTCACAAGAGTATTTTAGAAACTTTTAAGTAGTGATTTTTATATATTTACATGTATGGATGTGATTGCTTTGCATGAATGTCTGAAAAAAACATGGGGGGAAAAACGTTGAAAAACTTTTTTAAAATGTGCATTCAGGCGCTGCTGTTGTTATTGATGTTGTTATTGTCTTCTAGGTTTAATCCTTTCCTCAATAAATACTAATGTGCGACCAGTGTAGATCCAGATCAGCCGGCACATCCATGCCATCTGATCATTATCCGCACTGGTCACATTTGGTCAGAAGTAACCTAAGAAACCAAAAAGGGAACAGTGCAGATCCTGATAAGATGGCAAGGATGTGCTGGCTGATCTGGATCTACACTGTTCCCCCATGCTATAAAGGTGTATTTGTGGCGAGGGGATTCTACAGGCTCTCGGCGGTCGTATGTGAGTATATATTGAGGAAAGGGTTAAAAAACACTTACATGATTGTTTTAGCCTCTCATCATTTGATTTTATGTTCTATTGCAGAAAAGTTGAAGATTCCAGTAGAGAAGCAACAGGTAGGTTACTTGTTTGTTTAAAATGACCCTTCAACACATGGCTTTAGTTGTATTTTACAATGTCTTTGAAGATGCATGACCATGTACACCCTCTTTGTGAAAATTGCATAGAACTAAGTTCATAGACTCATTAACCCTTTTTCACTCTATATGTACGTCTTTTACTAAATTTTGGAACAGTGTAGATCCAGATCAGCTGGCACAGCTCTGTTGTCTTATAAGGATCTGCACTGTTCCCTTTTTGGTCAGAAATAACCTAAAAAATTAAAAAGCAAACAGTGCAGATTCTGATCAGATGGCATGGATGTGCTGGCTGATCTGGATTTACACTGTTTGCCCATGCCATTAAGACATACAAATGGAAGAAAGGGTTAAAATACATATTATCAACTGTGCCAATGGAAAAGCTATTAGATAAAAATATATTTATATTATTATTAATTATATAATTTATTGTAACTGATACTTAAGTTAAAAAATGATATTATAAAATTGAGAATAAAAATATATGATTGTTCGCACATTTCTAACATGATAATACACATAATGTAAGAAAAACATGTGTATTATTATTCACAGCATTAAATGTAATGTTTTATGTAGCATTAGGAAAAATTTTATAGATTTTATCATTAAAAAATGTCAAAAAGACAATTTTTCAAATGATTAAGAAATATTTTTATTTTGTATTCTAATAATGACAATGTGGAAAGCATTGCAATTTAAGTCACCTTGTATGTAACACAATAGGGATGATTATAAACCAGAAATTTATCTGTTAACCCTTTGCTCCATTTATAAACATTTTATTACATATGTGACTTGTAAAGATCCTGACCAAGATCATCTGTGCTGTCTTATCAGGATCTGCACTGTTCACGAACAGTGTGTCAGTAAAGATCATCTGTGCTGTCTTATCAGGATCTGCACTGTTCAGGAACAGTGTGTCAGTAAAGATCATCTGTGCTGTCTTATCAGGATCTGCACTGTTCAGGAACAGTGTGTCAGTAAAGGTGTATCTGTGCTGTCTTATCAGGATCTGCACTGTTCACGAACAGTGTGTCAGTAAAGGTGTATCTGTGCTGTCTTATCAGGATCTGCACTGTTCACGAACAGTGTGTCAGTAAAGATCATCTGTGCTGTCTTATCAGGATCTGCACTGTTCAGGAACAGTGTGTCAGTAAAGGTGTATCTGTGCTGTCTTATCAGGATCTGCACTGTTCAGGAACAGTGTGTCAGTAAAGATCATCTGTGCTGTCTTATCAGGATCTGCACTGTTCACGAACAGTGTGTCAGTAAAGATCATCTGTGCTGTCTTATCAGGATCTGCACTGTTCACGAACAGTGTGTCAGTAAAGATCATCTGTGCTGTCTTATCAGGATCTGCACTGTTCACGAACAGTGTGTCAGTAAAGGTGTATCTGTGGAGTAAAGGGTTAATAATAATTTTGTGAAACTAGTTTCGTCATTCTAAAATGATATTTTAGCCCTACACAAGATTTCTTGTCAAAGATACTGTAATTTTTAGGATCAGTCAAAGATTTTGGTTGTTTCTGGTTTGTGATTCCTTTGTTTGGTGCATGTAAAAAATAATTTGCTTTTCACTTTATTACTAGATAGATTTTTCAGCTGCCGTGCTGTTCAACTTTTTATTAGCTTTGGTACAAGTAACAATACCAAGCAATTACTGAAGTCTTGAACATCCTTACTTGATTTTAGCATAATTTATGCTCTCATCTATTGGTAACCTCTTTACATTCCTTTAAACAACTATAATTTAGTTACCACTGAATTTAAATAGCTTTGCATAATTTGTTAGTTACCTAATTGATCTTTGGAAATGTAAATTTCTGTATTGCATTTCCTAGTTGTATTCCATTCTTTGTCATCCTTGGTTTTCAAACTGTCCATATCCTTTGATAAGTTCTAAAGTCATGTCCCCTTAAGACATGTAGTTTAAAGTTGACTCATTTGTGGTTTGTTTTCAGTAATTTCAGAAAATTGAATACACAATTTAAAGAATTCAAAGTTAATGCCTTTTATATTTCAAGTTGTCATTTTAGGTTGCTTTACTAATATTAATATGCCTATATATTTATATATCACAACTGTAACTCAAATATTATCATAGTTGTATATGTTTTGTTTTTTTTTAAATTCTATGGCTAATTTTTCCTGTAGGACATCTAGTATACTTCTGCATTCAGCACATGCAGTCTTGTGGAGACGACTGTTTCACCAATTGTTTGTTATTGTATATTCTGTTATACCCTTGACAGAAAGTTTTACAAGAGAGTTAAAATGTGCAATAGAGTCAAAGATGGCATTTATGAAGGTATTTTTCATCCTCAGAGATTGTTTTAGTTTATAATTACTTAAAATAGACTCTGTCTTCAGTCTCTTGTCCATGTTTGTCCCTAATTACTGTAAAAACACATGATGGAATATAAACAACAGAAAGTGAAAATGTCAATCGGAAATGGGCACCACTGGCTTGTGGTTAACAAGCACTTAAATTCGCCTCAACAAGAACACAGTTATCATTAAAAGCAGATGTCTGGAGCTGGTCTGGAGCCTTTTCTATAATTTTCAGATCAAGCTCCAAGACTTTAAAACTGAGCTTGGAAACCAGTCTCAAATCTCAAGCTTCTGATTGGCTGTAATGGCCAGTCGCCATTTCAGCCAATCAGATGCTTGAGAATTGAAAATGGTGTTCATTCTCAGTAGTGTAACCTTGGGACCAGACTTTACAAAATGTTCCTGTAAAAAATATTTTTACCAGTTATTTTTTGACTCGTGTTGCATTAGCTGTGATATATGTATCACCAGCTGAGTTGATATATATCAAGAGACTTGTTTCTGTTGAATATTGTTAATTAAGGTAAGAAAAAAAAGAAACCTTTATGCAGACTTTATACAGACTTTGAAAAAAAAACACAATGTGATACGTATAAACTAGGGATGTCAACGAATATCCGGATATCCGGATACTAAGTCAGTATCCGGATACTAATTTCATATCCGAATATTCGTAAAAATTAGTAAAAAATCATCTTAAACAGTACAAAATGCGTCATTTATTGCTTCTAAACACCTGTTCAGATGTCATAATTAGATAATTTGAGACTGTATATTGATCGTCATAAAACTGCCACAAGAAGTAACACGGTGTTTGTTTAACAGATCAGAGGTGCGAAAACTGCATCCTTATTGCAATCATCCAGGTGGTCAGGACCATTGTTTGCCAATTATAGTAATCCACAAGTTATATTGATAATGTTATTGTCTTCGAACTAGCGCTGTCAATTATTGTCAATTAAGTTTACCAATCTCCCCGTAATGCTGTTACGTTCATTGCCGAATATCTTGATTGTTATTTTGCAGATAAAATATTTGATGTAATTTCGATCAAATAAAGTTGTTAACGGCGAATGAAATAATAATGAAAAAATTATAAAATATTGTGCATTTGTTGTTCATTTTTATTTGCGTAATTTGGCAAATACATGTATAGTCTCTGGAACGTACCAGATAAATCTCAATGTCACAGCTGAGACCAAAAACGTATCTAGATGTGCGAACGGTACAAAATTTTTATTCAAAGTACTACGCTTTGCAGAAAAATAGATGGACAGAGAAAAACCTTGAAAATTTAATGCAAAAGTCGTATGCAGAAGAACAAAAACGAGTTTAATAATTTAATAATTTAATTGCATAAAAAGAAATCAACAAGAGTTCACTCATTTTTCATCGTGAGTTATCTTCGCCCTGGTCAAATCGCGTGAATAAATTTCAAGAGTTAAAAATAAAATCAAGAATACTATCGATCAATAGTAACACAGCGCTTAGTATATACGGCGACACTTGGCAGAAACAAAACACTCAAAATCACTTAATTATTCTTTCAAGTATCTTTTGACAAGTTTTCGTAGATCCGAAGTTCAATTCTATGCGTTGAAAAAGGCGGGAATATTGATGTCATCACATAACAGACAAAGTCGCCGATCTATACGGTTATCCGGATAGTATCCGGATAGTATATACGGATATCCGGATACCGAAAATGGTATCCGTTGACATCCCTAGTATAAACTTTTTATTGTGGAATCATACTGTGGTATCATTATGTTATGCATGGTTCATTGTGCTCTTTTATTTTTATTTTTAATATTGTATGTTTATCCTTTACTCAATATAATTGGCATTTTATTGCATGTCAGACAAGTGTAGATCCAGATATGCAGGCACATCCATGCCATCTGATTAGGCTTATATGGCGTAAAGGTTCAAGTAGACCTTCCATACAATATGTCCTTGTAATTTGTTAGAAAATGTTTTCTCATTCTGTTTTGTTTAAATTAAGTTCAGTGTCTGTTTCCAAAATGCAGATGATAAAAGATTTAGGTTTGTTTTGAAATGGGTAATACAAATTAACTGAACAGGACATTATTTTATAGGTATGCTCAGGAAAGCCTGATGCTTTAGCAAAGAAAAAAGCAAAAACTATGTGTGCATGACATCCAAAAAGTCATGTGGTATAGCCACCCTGACATATAGAGAGGATGTATTTAAATCGGAAATAAATCAGGTGTTCTTTCTGCTTTGATAATTTTATTGACATTTAAAATATCTTGGAAACATTATATTTTTCTGAGAATTCAGTTGGAATTACAGCAGTTATTGATACATAACCTCGCATATCTATTTTAAGTTTCCAAGGACATTTGGTTCCACTGAAAGACAAAATGGCTGACAGGTTGTTTATAGCTCACCTTAGCAGACTGTGCTGATGGTGACGAGCTTTTATGTCATCTGATTACCATCAAACGTGCACAGAATGGTTGGCTTGATAATATCTTTTAAAACTGGGTCATCCTAGTTCTAAAACTAGGTCACTAGGTTAAATGGAAGAGAACTAGGTCACTAGGTTATATGAAGATAAACCTTCAAGGTGCAGAGGATTCTTAAGTCTTGTGGTATGAATTACTTTCTCAGTTTTGAAAAATACAACCTAACAATGTGATGTGAAACTTGTGAAAATTGGCATCAAGAGAAGATAGCTGTGACACAATTTTCATATCACCTCTGACAAAGTGGAAATTGCTTTAATCAAAATCAGTTATAGCTTTTGTACAAGCATTAAAGGCCATATTTTCATCTGATTATTATCAGATTCACTCGGAATATTTGTTTAAATAGCAAACATAGATCCCAATCTTGAAATGTCTGCAGGAAATACTAGGTCTCAGGGTGGCATCTGGGAAAACTGGAGACCACATTCTGTCATCTGAGCAAATTTGCTAAGAATGCTTTTCTTGGCGATATTTTATGTTTTAAAATAGGGTCATATGTCTTTAAAATTCATTCATCTGAGGAAAAATAATACCTGTATTTAAGTTACTCACAATAAAAGAAAATGTTGTAAGGTTTATGGACCATACATAATTTTGTTGTCCAAAATAACATCACCGGTGTTAAGAGCCATTCTCCTTATAATGTATTTGATCATCAGTGCCCAAGGTTATAAAACTGAGCATGGAAACCAGTCTCAAATCTCAAGCATCTGATTGGCTGAAATGGCGACCAGTCACCATTTCAGCCAATCAGATGCTTGAGATTTGAGACTGGTTTCCAATCTCAGCTTTATAACCTTCAGTCCAGATGAGCTGATATAGGACAAGCATGGCCTTCTTGTTTCTGTAATAATACAAGTGACATTCCCTGTTGGTCACATATTTCATATTAGTAAATGTCAACGAATCACAGGTGTCAATAAAGAGAGATTTCATTTTGTACAAAATGTCATCAAATAAAAAGAGAGAAAGATTTCTTGAGAAAAAAGATGAAAGTTGTCTCAAAGTTTTTAAAATTTGAGTATGGATATTATGGATATTAGTCCCAAATCTCAAGCTTTCCATTGGTCAATTTTAAGACTGGTTTGATTTTAAAGCAATCAGTAGTAGAGATCTGAGATTGGTGTCCATTTTTCGTGTTATAATGTTTGTTGTTAAAAAGTGGATATTTTCATGCCCCCACAAATGAGGAGGCATATTAAGTTGCACTCGTCCGTACGTACCCCAAATCTTTTTGCATCAACTCCTCCTAAACTATCAGACAGATTTCTCTCAAACTTAAACAGGTGATCAAGCAGGATGTGAAGACGATCGCTAAGAAAGGATTTTTTCCTGCGACCATTTTTACCAGAGTTTTGGCCCTTTGTTATTACAAATGTTGCAGCAGTGGGGGCATCAGTGTCTGAGGACACATTCTAGTTTGTTTTGTTGTTTTTTTTAATAAAATTGACCAGATGGCAAATTAAATTTAATTTAAATACGGCAGTTTTGTTCTTTATTATGTCACTAATAGAGGTTTTACTTCACTTCTTTACCTGAAATATGCAGGGGGAAATGACAGCACATAAATTGCTTTTGTTAAAGTAATGTTGTCATGTTGAAATACAGAATGTCAATTAACAACCCCAAGCTGGTTCAGAACTTAGTCTCTTATAAAGTTATTCAATGCCCAACTATCTTAAACTGAGATTTCTGATCTTACTGTGAACTGTCTAACCAGGAGTTCCCGTCAACCACCCCACTAGTATATGTTACAAGAAATCTTCTCAACTACTCATTAAGTGTACCAAAAATTACTATCAATGATCCAGTATATGTTACTAGTATTGTTATCAATGACTATTTTTATATACGTTACCAGAAACTATTTAATACAGCACCAGGTCCATGTAACTTTTAACAACACTGCAGTTTTAAGCTTGGAAGCTTGAAAAATTGGATTAATTTTTAAATTAAATGCCATTGTCCATTTACAAAACTTTACATAATTGTATGAATTAATAGACACAACTGAGGCCACAAGTTGCAGCCTTGGTGGATTTCAGATTTAACAACACAAGTGAAAACCTGAAGTTAATGCTTCACTTTCACTTGTTGACAGAACTTTTATTAAAGAAAAGAAAATTTTACAACATCAAAGCTTTGTCAAAAAATAGGATGTCATTAATAACATGCATAGATTTCGTTAAATTCAGACAACATAAACTTATCAACTAATTAACTATTTCCTCCATAAATACGTCTTTTTACGCATGTGTGGCCAGTGTAGATCCAGATTAGGCGGCACATCCATGTCGTCTGATCAGGATCTGCACTGGTTGTATTTTGGTCAGAAATTACCTAATGAATCAAAAAGGAAACAGTTTAGATCCTGATCAGATAGCATGGATGTGCCGGCTGATCTGGATCTAAACGGTTCGCCCATGCAATAAAGGTGTGTCTATGGAGGAAAGGGTTAAGCCACATAATTAACTTGCAAACTAATTTCAGTATTTTTCAATAATAACAATCATATTTCATTAACAATAATCATGAACTTATTAAAAAATCCATAAACATTATGCTTATATTGTATACATTATTGTTGTCATTTTTAAGGACAAGCTTCGGGTCTTTTCATAGGAAGATCAAGGAGTCAGGTAGTTCTTCCTGTTCTATTCTGTTACCTTAGCAACCAAAGGTCATAATTTATTGATGTAAGACAAATAAAAGTTAATTTGTTGTTTTAGATTGTGTAAATAGAGCAAAAAATAATGTCATATTTGATAAAGGAATTATTATTAAAATTATTTCTTTGAGATAGATACAATTTAAAGTAAAACAAAATTAGTTGAATACTTTGAAAGGCAAAATTTTAACAAAATTATTCTAATTATTCTAATAATTTTATATAATTTACCTTGTTTGAAAATGGACTTAACTGTATTAACTTTTGTTATGTGTATTTTTTTTTATTTTAATATTTTTAAAATCTGTTTTGATTTTTAAAATAGGACAGAGGCACTGAGATTATTAAAAGACTCAAACCCGCCGAGTCTCTGTTCAAACAAACTCAGACTCGCTCATCATCTGAGTCTACTACTTCAGAAGGTATTGAAGTAGTGCCGGGAAATTATGGATCTAAATTTATCTCCAGTAAGTTGGGTAACTCTGGCTTTCCCTTGGCATGGGACATAACTCTGTCTGGTAATAATTTTAAATTTATTTATTTGAAAATAGCCGTTTTTAATTTTATTTTTTTACTGGTAAATGAAGTATCTGTCTGGTTTTGTATTGCTTGCATGTTAGGACATAGCTTGGAGAAAACTGAGTAGAATGTGTGTACAAAGTAGTTTGGTTTGTAGGTTTGTTGCAGCTTCAAGCTTTAGGTTTATTTGCATTGTTTGGCATAGTTATATGGTATGTATTCTCATTTGATAAATATTACAGATCAGTAATGTTAAATAAATCTTACAGAAGAGTAAATTAGCTGCCATTTGACAGGACATCTTAAAGAGTTATGTCCCTTTGCTTTTGGCTGGAGGCAGTTTGACACCGCTACTTTAATATCCTCACAAGCTGCCGTTGCTAGCATGTGTCACAAAGCTAAGACCTGCTATTAAACTTTAGTTTGGATTCATGTTGAATTTTGTTGTCATCTGAAAGTTCCTGCCATGTCTATAACATTCCATTCCATTCACAGAAACATCGTAACATCAGTCACCTAGTATGTTCCCCTGTTCACAACTAATAGTGTTGCTCTTAAATAGGTATTGTCTACATCTTAACATTATTATTTTGTTGAATGTTTCTTTCAGATATTTTTATATCACAATGTTTTATTAACAAGCTGTGAATATGGGATGCATGTCATATCAAGTTTTTGGTTAATAGTGATTTTAAGCTCTAGTGCTGATACCCCAGAAAGACAGTAACTGTTTACTCCACAGACACAACTTTATTGCATAGACAATCTGTTTAGATCCAGATCAGCAAGCACATTTGTGCCATCTGATCAGGATCTACAGTGTCCGCTGTAAGATTAATAAGGTTTCTATCTGAACAAAAATCAAACTGCTTAGCTGATCTGGATTTACAAAATTCACCTTTGCAATTGAAGGTGTATCCATGGAGTAAAAGGATAAACTTTTACATTTCTGTACCAAGGTTTTTCCTCTTTCTGCTATTGTCTTCACCCGTCTTATTAAAAACCATGATTTACCTCTGTTATATTAATGTCAATAATTATAGTAAAGAATGTGTTGTTCTCTAAGCACTTAGCAAAAAGATTTTATTCTGATGCGAATTTCACAAAGTTTATATGGCCTTCCTTTAAAGTTGTCAGGTAAAGTTAATTTTGATCCCATTCAGCTTAATCCCCGAGTTGTTCCTAGAAAAAAACATGATGATAATGGAACGTTGTCAGAGAGTAGTTATTATTACATGTGATTGATATTAGTATTGTTAGGCTTTTAAGATATTGCACCTTTCATCATTGCTCAGCCATGGATAAAAAAGAAATATTTTTAAATTCTCCCAGAAGGCAAATTGAAGTTTAATAAAAATTTGCCTAAATAATGCTTTTAATTTATATCTTTTTTAAGAAAAGTTAGAAGAGTGAGAAAAATAATTAAACCTAATTCCATATGATTCTATTTGCAAACAAACAAAAACTAAGCAGCACAAAACAACAATTTAAATGCCAACATGAATTATATTATACTGACAACAATATACGAGGTCCTTTAAAGGGACTTTCAATTATGAAAAAAGAAATCAGCATTTTTTTTCATTCATTTTTGTGACCAGGAAATAAAGTAAAATACACTTTTACAAATATCTATATTGTAAGCATTTATTAGACAGAAGGACCTCACATATCACAATTTAGCATTTTATTAGTGACAGAGCAATGACAAAAGGTGCACTTCCATTAACCTAGATATGCCAGACTGGATTGTTTAGAACTCTTATAAAATTTATATAATTTATTGTAAATGTCTATGTATGACTTTGTCAAAATAATTTATTGACATGTTTGCAGTTACAGGTGACATTTTCTTGATTTCTCTGTCTTCAACAGTGACTGAAAACAGTAAAAACAGTGCCCAAGGTTATAAAACTGAGCATGGAAACCAGTCTCAAATCTCAAGCATCTGATTGGCTGAAATGGCGACCAGTTGCCATTTCAGCCAATCAGATGCTTGAGATTTGAGACTGGTTTCCAATCTCAGCTATATAACCTTGGCACCAGTTAAAAGTACTGTCTTCTGCAGACGCAGATTACTCTTGAAAAGTACTTTACAAGGAGCAGCTTGACATACCAAACCAATGTAGAATGTATCACTGTAAAACCACAAACTCTCATTTAAAATTACTTGATTCTCATATAAGTACTCCATTTTTCATGTAGTTAAGTATTACTTCTGTAACTGCTTTGAAATTTGGTACACTAGTTCTCCATTATATTATGCTACCATAAGTCTGTGTTGCAATTTGATCAATGTAGTGCACTTTGTGGAAGTTTTGTGGCTGGATCCTACCTTGTATAATCAGGTTGGCTACACACTGTGACTTCAAGAATGACTTAAGAAGAGCATCATACTCCTGTTAACAAGCATTTTCATCAACACTTAACATCCAGTGTCAGTTGGCTGTCATTTTTTTGACATTCAAAGTTTGTCTTTGAATGTTTGAGAAAAGGTAGGTCATTGAGGTTAATAAAAATAGAAAACAACTCATCTTTCTATTCCAAGTAATTCAGTGAAGGTCCCTGGTTATCTGGATGATGTTTAAATAATTTTTCTTAATCGATCTTTATTTATAAAATCATGAAAATAAAATTGAATTATTTAAAAAAATAATTGTCTTGTTTTATTGAGAACACTTTACAAAAAAAAACATTTGTGACATAAGTACTGTATTGTGCAGTAATAATTGCACATCGTTACTTTCTAAATCTCGAATGGTATTACGAAAATGTAAAAATCGCGATAACTCGAAGTTCGCGATAACTCAGAGTACACTGTCCGTCCCTCTGGACTTCAAGTTATCGTAATTGGACTGTAGTAGGGCATGCAGTCTTCTCTGACAGCTCTTGTCAATTGTTTTTATGAAAACCGCTGTATGCGACATATCTCCTGGTGTTATATGCAACTTTTTCTGTGGTTTCCTTTGAGATGATGAATAACACATGAAAAAAACATAAGGACCTAAACACTTGTATAAGAGAAAATTTATAAGTTCAAGGAGGTTTCATAATATAAAGGATTGAGAGAAATTTACATAATTTTATATTATATAACGGTACATTTTTATGCTTAAATGCATTAAAACATAATGTAATGTAATGTACAAGTTGCAGTCTTTTTTCATTTCCATCGTGAATTTTGATCATGAATTTTGATTGACCTTTACTGTTTGAATTGTATTGGCTTTAACAATTTGATACCTCCTTTCAGAAAAATGTTTGTGGTCCAGACATTACAAACACATGTTTGTGGCTGGATCCTACCTTATATAATCAGGTTGGATCAGGTTGTTTATAGTAAAGCTGTTGATGACATTATCAGCATATCATTGCAAGGTTATAAAGTATTTATTACTTTATGAAGTTAAGAAAAAAATTTTAACCAGTATATTTTTCTTTGGAAAACCTTTGGTTTTTGTGTAAGTTAAAGTTTCTCATTAACCATTTAAGGTAGAGCTTTGAAACTTAAAACAAAATTGTTTGAAATCACAATAGCAATCATCAGGACAAGTTTCAGAAGAAAATTGTCTGGTTTGATTGCAATTCAATGCAGTGTCTTCTTGTTTGATCATCAAAAAGGATTTCCATTATATCGAAGTCCAGAAGTAGAGCTAGTTGAAATCGCTTTTTATCAGAAACTATTGTCCAGTTTTGACAGATATTGAGTGACGTCAAACTCTTAAGAAGCAGTAAATATGTCCAGACTCCTGAAGGATTTTATTTTTGGTTGTGAGAAACCCGATATGTGTGGCTGCGATCTTCTGGTCTTTTTTTATGTTTGCTGATATTTAATAGCACCACTTATAGCAATTGGTCAACACTTAACATTTTCAAATGTCAGATGTCACATAAGCTAAACTATAAAACAGAATCATACATATGTTATAAGTGTCTGCTGTTTGGACTCACGTTCCTTTCAATATTAGCTACACTTGCAATTCTCAGTTTGTCTGGGTATGTTCCTGAAATTGATTGACCGGCTTGCAAGCAGCATAGACTCTGATTTGAACTGTATCGGTGTGCAGGCTGATCTGGGTCAATATAGTTGACATTATTGTCAGGTTAATGCAAAAATGGGTCTGAATTAATTTTAGAACTTAGAATTTCTTGAGCCCAGCATTAAACTTATGAGCCCAACATAGAATATTTCTTTATTGAGCAAATGAGGTAATTAAAAGTTTCATTTGTTGTTGTTTAAGATTGGACCTAGAAGACCCCTTTGGCTTCATCAAAATCACAACACAAATACAATCAGTCAAAATCAGACATTTAACATTTCATGGATGGGCTGAACATATAGCTCCATTTGTCAAAGACAGATTGTAAAGGATAAATGGCATGCTTTGCCAGCTATAAAACATGTTTTATGTAAAGAGTTTAAGACACTTGGTTTTTAATGATTATTTCTGTTTTAAGGATGTCAGTTATTTTAAGCAGGTTTTGCCATTAAATTTTATTGAATTTTATGAAGGTTTCTGTGAAATGTAGATGCTTGATAGGTTTCTATCATTCCTGCTTTCTTTTTAATGCTGATTTAACTCTGTGCTTTGGTCTCTATAAGGTCACAGAGTATCATAAGCCACTAGCTTCTAATGTGTGTATGTTCTTGCATACACTGTACAATATTTTCAAGTTGATGAGTGGGTTGGAGTTATTTCACCAAGGCAGCTTGTGTTTGTTAGTTTGTATGAGGACCTGTAGATGCAGGCATGAGATTAGTGCACTCTTTAATCTGGTTTAAATCTACAGTGACAAGCTGTTTTTGCCACTGACCATTCCAGGGTGGTGACCACTCTGGTTCTCAGTTTTGCTGTTTGTGGTGTCAATTATGAAATTGATCATTTCCTAAGCACATGCTCTCTTCCTTTGATGGCTGTGTTAAGAGTTTGTGTCTTCTGGATGTTACAATTCCTAATATGTATATATTTCACTTTTTTTGTATAACCCTTTCCTGTACAGAAACCTTTATTGCTAGGGCGAACAGTTTAGATCCAGATCAGCCGGCACATCCGTGCCGTCTGATCAGGATCTAAACTGTTCGCTTTTTGATTCATTAGGTTATTTCTGACCAAAATGCGACCAGTGCAGATCCTGATCAGATGGCAAGGATGTGCCGGCTGATCTGGATCTACACTGGTCGCACATGTGTAAAAATGCGTATCCATCCAGGAAAGGGATAATAGGAAACATTCATGTACTACCAATTTTAGAATAATTGGCAATATTCAGCTTTCATCCCATAGAATCAAACATCATTTTTGAACACCGGCATTCTATTATCTTTGATTTAACAATGCTGCATTTGAATTACATAACCAATTGAAACATACCAAGTGCTTTAAGCTATTTCTTTTGACTTTCGTGTGGTTAAAACTAGTCTGTACAAAGTTGTAATTTTTTTATTATTACCATTTGCATATACAGTCGAACTTTGATGGCTCGAACACCTTTCGCTCGAACACTACCCTTCCCTCGAACAGTTCGTATGGTCCCGAACTAGAACTCTATATGTTCTATTTTGTTATACCCCCGATGGCTCAAAATACGCATAACTGGAACAGTCGAACACCAATCAAGGTCCCGACAGCTAGTTTTCAATGCTTTTGACACCTCTTGGCTCGAACAGGACATCAAATGTGCGAACAAAGGCGCAAAAATGTATGGCCAATTAAGACGATGTGCTTTTTAATTAAGTTGTTTAAATAACACATTAAAGCGGATGAAATTATATACGGCAAAGAAATTTGCTTGAATTTGATTGGATAATTTGCCGTTGATGTATATCCGTATTTACGGATTGGCCGTAGATATGAACGCATGTGCCTTAATTTCCCTCTCTGGCCTCCCACCTTTTGTTGTCATCTGCCATTCTGTTTTGAATTCCCGTAAAAATGCATACTTTGAAACCGATCTTGTAAATTATAAAGCGATATGTTTAGGGATTATTAAAATTGTTACAGAAAATATTTGTGTTATGTTTTTAACATTGAAAACGATCAGATTATTCTCAAATTTGGTAAATAAATATCAAACCGATAGTCCATTCAATTTTTATAGAAGTGGCGTCATACAGGTAAATTAATGACGTCAGACATGTAATTATTGAGGTTCTCAGAAGGGAATTAAGCCGTTCGGCATTAAATAAGCGAAATAAATGAAAAAATCGATGTTTTTTAATTATTTTTGTCTGAAAAAGTCTTTGCAGTATAATAAAACAATTATTTGGTTCCTTGAAAGGGTATGTGAGGATATATTGCCGGTCTGGGTGTCATATTATCCCTCGCCTGCGGCTCGGGTAATATGACACCCAGACCGGCAATATATCCTCACATTCTCTGTCAAGAAACCAAATAACTATTTAATATTTTGATTGTTATGTTAATATATAACACACTAGTCATGATAATACAGAAACTGTCATTTGTTTTTTTAGCAAATTGTAATTGTTTTGCCGTATTTATAAAATTAATAGGAAACTTATAGATTTTTTTCTCAAGAATTCAATTTCAATGTCATCACAGGTGTTGAAAAGGGGCAAAAGTCAATTATTTTTAATGAGATGATACATTAAATACATTGAAATAAGAAATATTATGTATGGTTCTGTGCTAACTTTGTTTCTTGAACAGAAACCCATTCTTACATACCAACCACGGATCGCTCTAACTACTGATGGCTCGAACACATTTACCAGTCCCCTGGAGTTTGAGCCATCGAAGTTCGACTGTATATATTTTGATTTGATTGAACACTATGACTTTGTAACACTGTTTTGATGTTAGAACACATTGGCTTCCATCTCTTCAAGCATTGTTAACGTAATTACCGGTACTACATCAGACAAGCCATATGCTTATAATATTATATTACTCCATCCAACAGTAGGAAATGTTTTAATATAGCAATTTTTTTATTGCTTTTTCGTCTCAAGGGCAATTTGTTTTTCACCCCCAGGTGAGCTTTTAGAAAATTTCCTTTATGTTTTTAATCTTAAAAAAAAATTTTAATTAAACACATTAAATTTTACACTTGTTAGATTTACAAATTGTATCCATCTTGTTTTCTCTTTATTACTTTATGTTCCAGGAACAAATGTAAAAAAGTATATTTATACAATTTCTGTGAAGGTCACTGATAGATGACTTACAATGTTGTAAGGCCATTATGGTGCAATGCAATCAAACACTTACTTAATGACAGCATGGAGATGCATGAAGAAGGTGTGACTTTAAACACACAGAGGCTAAAACTAATTTATTAATTAATACATGTAATTAAAAACCTTGCAGTACAGACCAGTATGTGGTCTAGGCTATAAATTTTATGACAGTGTTAAGTGTTGGACATCAGGGCAAAATCAGGTTAAGAGCAATGTACAATAATATATGTTAATAGATAAGTGATTTGATATTGGCCCTGTTATTTGTCCGAGGGTAGTCGTATTGGCCCTAGGCCGAAGGCCGAGGGCTAATACGACTGACCTGAGGACAAATAACAGGGTCAATATCAAATCACCTATTTATTGACAATTTTATTAAATAACCACAAGTATTTGATCCAAGTCAGAAAATGCTTGTGTTTTTGTGAAATCTTCACGTTGTAAATTTATAACACGTTCGGTTTTAGACTCTTACTCAGTCGTTATCAGTAAATAAACATCTACCAATTCCTGTTTGAAAACTAAGTATATTTTATTACGCAAAATCTCTGCGTCGACAAATAGACTGAGTTAAAACAAAATGGCTGCCATTTCCAAGAGTTTCTTGCTGAAATCTTTATCACTTTTTTGGCCCTGCCTTATTAGCCAATCAAATTGCCTCAAATGCGGGCTTTATATCTATAACACTTTTCGGCCAGGGGCCGTCGTGTTATTGAACGTGGCAGATGCTTTCCAATTTAATAATTGGAAATAATACACTTTGGAAGTTACTCAGTATCAAACTATTGAATTGTAGCAATGTTTGACATGCAGTTTTAATTGTTAGATTAAAGTTGGTTAATTGTTAATAGGATTATTAGATCAGCTTTGACTAATTGCAAAATAAAAACAGCTATATTAAATTATAATAGACAAGGAGGTTCTTATTACATACATGCCATATCCCCCGGCGGGGGGAAAAATCTCCCGGAATTTAGAGCCATCCCCTGGCCCCCCGGCGGGAGACGAAAATCCCCCGGAATTAACAAAAGTTAAGAAAAACGGTATAAAAATGCATTTTTGTCGCTCTCATATCAGACATTTGTCTATACGCCGAATACACCGTTACGTATCTCGGACTCCTAACGGTTGCGTCAAAACGTTCCGAATTCGTCTAATTAGTGTCACCGAGAGGATTATCGATTATTTAGTGAGAATTGACACTTAACAGGATTGTTTATTGGATAATTGATTGTTTGCATAGGTGTGAATGAAATCACAAGTATACCGTCTGTTTTATGTACAATTAGCGGAGTTGTCAAAGGATTGAAGGTTTTTTTATGATGTCCAAAATATGTGTGTATCCGGATAATGGGACACTTTTGGATACAAATTATTCGTCTTTTGACCAACAATTAACGTATTGGCACGTTTGCAAATATTTTTTTTAATTACAAAGTAGGAAGAAATGACCAGTCAAGCTGATTCTTGCATCCTTGGAATAAAAATATAATAGCCATTGAAGCTGCAACATTTGATATATTCAAGGACAGATCCAGATGGACTTCAGTAGTGTTGATCGAACACAATTTTTGGGCAGCAATATTTAATTTTCATGGGGATTTTGAACAGAAAATAGAAATTATAATGTAAATACACAAAGACTTTTCTAAACAAACCCCGTTAGCATACTTAGAAAGATCCAGACTGACTCCTGGTCTGGTTTGACTGCAGAGACCATATGTTGAGCGTTCGAACTCAGCATCTGCAGCAAGTTAATAACATCCAAGTCCATGTTAATTAACTTAAATAATTGCTAACTGATGTTAGTCTGTGCTATGCACATCAGAGTTTGTCGGACAGTTCATATAGTGTTTGTTTTATATAGTTTTATTATGTGCTGACACCCTGTTACAAAAAAACATAATAAAAATATTGTTTAAATAAATGAGGATAAATATATTTAATATTGCATCTTAGTTTAGTTTCTAGTAAATTCCGCTTGTTTAGCCGCGTTAAAAAATCCCCTGGAATTATATCGGAATCCCCTGGAATTTTGAACCAAATCCCCTGGAATGCTTTCCAGAAATATGGCATGTATGTTATTACCACTGACACTGATAAGGTCAAGGTCACATGACACATTTTTTTATTGACTGACATTTCCATGTTTTTATTTATGCTACATGACACTTTCATGGCAATATCAGATTGTAGACCTCTGAGATAAAATATCATCGTGCCTAGAAACTTAATTTATATTTCACTTTTTTCTTTGGAGATATTAAAATTTAAATTAATTTTTTGGAACATTCTTCAGTTATAATTGACTGACACCATAACTAAAAATAAGCTAAGGACTGTTTTTTTAATTTCTGAAAAACCTTAAAAAATTAAATAACCAGTCAATTAAAATTTTATTAAATTAAAAATTGTATCATAAGAAAAAGTAATAATTGTTTTTAAACAAACCCCATTCTTTGAACAGGGAAACCCTCATAAATGGATGTAACAAATTTTTGCATTTAAAGTGATACTCTGTATCACAGGCATCTGTTCCTGATATCTTATCCAGTTTAAAAAAGTAATGTATCTTCAAATAAAAACAAGTCCTGCAAAACTCTGTTAGACAAACTTGATAATGTTATTTTTTGGCTATGATAATTAAGCTTTAATGTAACTAGGGCTTCGTGTTTTGTGTGCACTACATAAATACTTAATCTTTATGAAGAATTTCACAATTTTTATTTTCATTTATATTCTAAAGTGATCTGTGTTGCTTTAGCAAAAGCCATACAATGTATTTACAATGTATGATGGTCCTTGATGGGGATATTTGACCATTTTGACTTGTATATTATACTAGAAGATAAGAAAGTAATAAAGTGAGAGTCATTTTGCTTAATAAAATAAAATTTTATGTTAATATGGTGAAATAGTAAAATTCCAGTTGATATTTTTTTAGAATAACTCTTGTTATAAATAATTCTTATTATTTTATTACTAACATAACTTTTAGTCAGGTTTTAAGTTACTTATAATTATGATCACAATATAAAAAATTACGGTTTTTGTTTCATTATTTAGAACAGGTAAAACGGAGCCATAGTGAGAAAAGTGGTGACAGATTACAGAGCCTCATTTCCAAGTATCGTGGATACAGTGATGCTGGAAGTCAACAAGAACGTAAAATAAAACCTCTCTCGCTGTCACCCTCTAGTAAAATGGGACTTGTTACAAAGGGGCGGAGCTTTGGTCCGGCTGCCCCCAAAACAGACAAAGAGGTGAGTGGTGATGAATCTGAGTGTAGTGTGAAACTTTCTCACTTTCCCTCTTCCACATCACGTTTTGCAAAATCTGATGCTTTCGCTAAAAAAAATAGTCCCACTTGGCAAGAAAATAGTGCCAATATGATTGAGGTGCCGTTTGAGAGTGTTTCAGTAGAGGGCCAGGAGGGGATGCCTGGTACCACACAGAGGAATGAAGATGGCAAGGAAAGGACTGCAGGGGCTGCTGAAGGGGTTTTGGAGATGGAAGGAAAAGACAAGGAAGAGGGCAGGGATAATGCAGATGAGGAGACAGACGGAGGTGAAAAGTCCAATGAAGAGGACTCGGACTCTGAACAAAGAGACATTGACAATCTCATTGACAGGTGATTATTTGCTTTCTTTACCATTTATCAAGATGTCCTTAAACATGTATTTTATTTTTAAGAAGAACCTTTACCTAGAAGTTTTAATTTGGAAAAAATGAAAAGGGCTGGGCTTCAGAAAAACTGCTCAGTTAGGTAATTCTCAGTAGACTGCTGAATCATTATTTTGTCTTGAATTAAAAACAAGATTCAGAATTTAAGAATTCTTTGGGACACAGTTTAAAGACACTTTTGCTGTACATGGTTTCATTAAGCTGCATTTCTTCTTAAGCCCAGCTTGAGCTCTGTCAGTATATCCTTTGTGTAAGGCTCCGCTTACTGTGGTATCATTTTATTGTGATAGGCATTCATTTCACTCACTGTACCATGGCAATGTGCATTGCTGCAAATTTATAATGTTTATAACTATTCGAAAAAATATTCAAAATTAGTCGAGGCTTTGAATTAGGCATTAGCTTATACCTTAGAAAAAATACATGCAAAAAATTAAACCACATGAAATAAATTATTCCACATTTAATTCTTAATTTCTTCCTCTAACATTCTATAAATAAGAATAGTATGGTTCATCATTTCATGTAGGAATAATTTTCGTGTGAATACCGATGTGTTGCAGACAGTAATAAAGGAACTACTAGATAATTGAGTGGCAACTTTAACCCTTTCCTCCATAAATACGCATTTTTACACATGTGCGACCAGTGTAGATCCAGATCAGCCGGCACATCCATGCCGCCTGATCAGGATCTGCACTGTAGGTTGCTTTTTGGTGAGAAATAACATAATAAATCAAATAGCGAACAGTGCAGATCCTGATCAGATGGCACAGATGTGCTGGCTGATCAGGATCTACACTGTTCGCCCATGAAATAAAGGGGTGTCTATGGAGGAAAGGGTTATAACTCTGTATACCTTAACAATGTCCAAGATAGAATAGCGCCAATGGGCGGAGTCATAAAGAGCATGCCCATCATAATACAGAAGGGGCTAGCATTAATTCAGTGTGATTTACCTTGGGAGCTAGTTTCTTTAAGGCAGAGTGTGCAATTAATGTTTATTGGTTGACAAGTGTAATGTAACAAATAGGATAAACATACTTGACTAACATTCTCTATAAGGTCTTTGACCATAATTTTGCATGAATTAAACTTTTATCAATTGTAATGAGCTTGCATTCCACATGGTGTAGGATGTTTTGCAGGGAAATTGGTTTTATTTTACCTTACTGACACAGTGGCTGTACATCAATATCAGCAACAGCTTCCATTTCATTTATTTGTTACATCAGTAATAGAACCTTTTTTATCACAAGTTCCTTGTTAGTTTCTTCAGTAACATCTCACTTTTGAGAAATTTTCTTCACCCTTATTTCATGGCCAATCTAGAAACCTCACATTTGCCATCATCATTGCCAATTTTTGTCGCAGATCAAATAGCTTTGTGTAATAAATTATTATTTAATTTGTAATTAATAGTGCCCATGGTTATAAAACTGAGCATGGAAACCAATCAGTCGCCATTTCAGCCAAACAGATGCTTGAGATTTGAGACTGGTTTCCATTCTCAGCTTTATAACCTTCAGCTCATTTTTCCAACCCAACCCTTGACACATTTTATTGATGATGTCTTCATCTTCAAAGTCACCATAATTATGTCACATTTTCATCCATGTGATCAGGGTCATTGCTGTTTGCTATTCAGCCAATTTATTCCTGTAAAAAACTTGTATCTATGATATGGGTGCGCTACAGGGAAAAGGTGTCTTGGGGAAATAGACGTTATTCCTAGAAATGACGTCATAAAAGGTTGAGCAGACAACATTGTTTATTATGCATTATGCAATAACATTAACATGTTATAGTTAAATTGTGTAACAGGATCACCTAAAAGTTATGAAGAGATAATAGAAAATTATTAGGTTTTTTTTCCCAAATAAAGTTACATTTAAAATATCAAAAAACATGGTGAAATACTTTTCCTGTAACATGCCACATATAAGTTTCAGACTATTTAAAGATAAAGTCTAAATGCACTTGTACCAGGCGAGGCAGGATGTTAAACCAGGAAAATCATCAGAAATTAATTTCTTTAATCCTGATAGGCATGTTTTCTACAAAATCTGCCAATGTCTTCTGTTCACTTGATGCTTAATGATCTCGGAACCAGAATTAAATGCTTTTGACATTTTCATTTTTTCTAGACAAGCAGATTTAGTCATGAATTGTTATGCAATCTGATCAGCATTTTTGTCTTGTGGAACTTGATAAGTTCTTAACCCTTTCCAAGATATATAAACATTTTTACGCATGTGCGACCAGTGTAGATCCAGATCAGCCAGCACATCTGTGCCATCTGATCAGGTTCTGCACTGGTCGCATTTTGGTCAGGAATAACCTAATGAATCAAAAAGCGGACAGTTTAGATCCTGATCAGACTGCACGGATGTGCCGGCTAATCTGGATCTGAACTGTTCGCCCTAGCAATAAAGGTGTAACTCTACAGGAAAGGGTTAAAGCAATGTTAGGACACAATACAGCTTCTGGTAGGTTATATAAGTCTCTGCAACCTTTGTGGTTTCCTAGTATGTACACAAGAGACTTAAAAATTCTATCACAGTTGGTGAACAGAAGACTTCAAATTTGTCGGTATGGTTTGCTTTCCATCTCTAAAGTTATTTTGCTGAAGATGTTTTAATTGGAGAGTTGTATGTTACTCCATACCCAACCTTTACTCCATATCTCCGCATTTTATCACATGTGAACAATGAAGATCCAGATCAGCCATTACATTCATACCATCTGATCTGGATCAGGATCTGCACCGTTTGCTGTTTGGTTAGAAAGAACCTAATAAATAAAAAAAATGAACAGTGAAGAACCTGATAAGACGACACAATAAAAATATTTATGTCTCCCCCTTCCCCCCCCCCCACTCTGGGGAAGACATATTGTTTTTGCCTTGTCCATCTGTCTGTCTGTCCATCTGTCTGTCAGTCCGTCTGTCACACTTCGTTTTCGCTCAATAACTGGAGTACCCTTTGACCCAGAGCATTCAAACTTCATAGGATGATAGCCCTTATTGAGTAAAAGAACCCTATTGATTTTGGAACAGTAGGTCAAAGGTCAAGGTCACGGGCCCGAAGTGTGAAAACCGTTTCCGCTCAGAAACTCGAGTACCCTTTGACCCAGAGCATTCAAACTTCATAGAGTGATAGCCCTTATTGAGTAGAAGAATCCTATTGATTTTGGGGTCAGTAGGTCAAAGGTCAAGGTCACAGGGGCCCCAAGTGTGAAAACAGTTTCCGCTCAGTAACTCGAGTACCATTTGACCCAGAGCCTTCAAACTTCATAGGATGACAGCCCTTATTGAGTAAAAGAACCCTATTGATTTTGGGTTCAGTAGGTCAAAGGTCAAGGTCACAGGGGCCCGAAGAGTGAAAACCATTTCCGCTCAATAACTCGAGTACCCTTTGACCCAGAGCCTTCAAACTTCATAGGGTGATAGCCCTTATTGAGTAAAAGAACCCTATTGATTTTGGGGTCAGTAGGTCAAAGGTCAAGGTCACAGGGGCTTAAAGAGTGAAAACTGTTTCCGCTCAATAACAGGAGTTCTATTTCACCCAGAGCCTTCAAACTTCATACAGTGGATGTCCTTATTAAGTAAAGGACTCCAATTGATTTTGGGGTCAGTAGGTCACAGGTCAAGGTCACTGGAGCCCGAAAAGTGAAAACGGTTTCCGCTCAATAACTCGATTACCATTTGACCCAGAGCATTCAAACTTCATAGGGTGATAGCCCTTATTGAGTAGAAGAACCTTATTGAATAGGGGGTCAGTCTGTCAAAGGTCAAGGTCACAGGGGCCTGAAGAGTAAAAACCATTTCCGCTCAATAACAGGAGTTCTTTTTCACCCAGAGCCTTCAAACTTCATACGGCGGATGTCCTTTTTGAGTAGAGGACTCCTTATGATTTTGGGGTCAGTAGGTCAAAGGTCAAGGTCACAGGGGCCCCGAAGAGTGAAAACTGTTTCCGCTCAATAACTGGAGTACCGCTTGACCCAGAGCATTCAAACTAAATAGAGTTATAGCCCTTATTGAGTAGAAGAACCCTATTGATTTTGGGATCAGTAGGTCAAAGGCTAAGGTCACAGGGGCCCAAAGAGTGAAAACTGTTTCCACTCAATAACAGGAGTTCTATTTCACCCAGAGCCTTCAAACTTCATACGATGGATGTCCTTATTGAGTAGAGGACTCCTATTGATTTTGGGATCAGTAGGTCAAAGGTCAAGGTCACAGGGGCCCGATGAGTGAAAATGTTTTCCTCTCTTTAACTGGATATTTATTTTACCTAGAGCCTTCAAACTTCATACGATGGTTGCTGTTATAGACTTGAAGAACCCTGTTGATTTTGGGGTATTTAGGCCAGAATTCAACATCACAGGGGCCCGTAGAGATAATACAGTCCAGTCGCGATTTTACGAATAGGCATCGGACCGAGCCGATTATTCGTAAAATCGCATTTTTCGTAGTATCGCATTTTTGATAGTTTGGTTGTTGATACCGCCGCAAATCGTCAGTGTCGTTATATGACGTAATGTGTCATTGTTGTGATATGTAAATGTTAATAAATAATAAAACAAAAAAAGAAATGTTCGATGTAGTTATTTTTATTGTGAAATTACATGTTATCATTAATCAATTATAATTAAGATTCAGCTAACCGCCCTTTGAAAAAAAAACCGGGCCCTTCATAAATTGCTCAGAATGCCGATATCAGTTTACTGAATTAATAATCGCCGTAGTAATAAGATTATGCAGAATTAAAAGGCAGAAGTAGAATGACAAGCTATACAATTGTTTCAAATTCATACAATTTCAAACATTTGACATTTAATTACTCAAACTGTTTGTTACAAGCAAATACGCCCGATGGTTGTTTACAGAGCATTTCGTGTCACAACTGCTTGGGTCGATAATTGCTCAACAAAACAAAAACGGATATCGCTCGAAAAGGTGTGAAAATCACCTACCTGACCGAAATTCGTTGTATTGCATTCTTATTGCACTGGAAATAAGCTTAAGGGTCTGTCATAATTATTCGCTAAATCGCATTTTTCGTTAAATCGCAATTCGTTCGATCGCATCTTTTTTATATTAATTAAAGAAGGAATACGGACGGGACCGGCCGCCTTATTCGTAGTATACCGTTATTTCGTAAAATCGCGATTCGTAAAATCGCGTCTCGACTGTATATATATATATGCATGTTCATTATACCATAATAAATGACACAGGCTTCTGTTTCAAAAAGGTGATATCTCTTCCTTGGCCTTCCTTCAAAAGGGTGCAGGGGGGAGACATGCATTTTTCACAAAAACAGATTCTAGTTCTATATAGATTAAAGGGATAAAAACAAGCAAATATTTTAGCTTACCTTAGGTATGTAGCACATGTTTTTCATGTAGTTTTTCAGGGTTATCTTACTCTATTAAAAGATCAAAAATGACTATGTCTTGGTTAAAGTACTAATCCAGATTGGTGTATGAAAACATTAATGTCATTCAGAACTTAATATCATGAAATTAATATGCATAGCAGGCAATAATCAAAATGTAAAAAGTGGATTAAATAGGACTTTGAATGAAGATGCTTTAGAATTAAAACAGACTGCCAAATAAAGCAGATAAAGCAGTGCATTTGGAAGCAAATGGAGTAAAGCTTTACTTTAAATTTCAATTGATGCTCTTTTTGCTGCTGCGGCTTCTAAGTGTTAAACCAAGTAATAAATTGTATTGATACTTTGCAAATACAGCCAGCATTTTTAATAGTTTTGAAAAGATATGGTTGTTTGTGTTTTGTACATGATCATATATTTATGATTAATCTAAATATTTTAATTAAATAAACACTGATGTTTAGTAAGCTGAACTAATTTCCGTATGGCAGAAAGTCACTTATATGGGCTGATATGGTCAGTATAGGTGTGATTTTAATCAGCTGCAATGCATGTGGTGCCAAGTATCATACTGTTTCTGTTCTGTAATTGTGGCACTCTTATGTGATATTTTCAAAAGATTTTGTATATTGTAATGGTTTGGAACCAATAAACCTTGAATTTCACCCATTCTCTGGAGTGATGTGTCATGGCTCGGGCAAAGCACCTCTCAGACAGACATTAAAATACTAATTTAATGATAAAATGTAGTGGAACAGTAAAACAACAGGACTGGTTCTAAAACACACCTTGCATTTACATTTGCTTGCTATTTTCAAAACTGAAAAAATAGAATGTTGCCTGTATTTGATGGTCTGAAGACTTTGACATGAATCAAAACAGAGGAACCTTGTGCCTAGGTTGTCGAATCTCTCCATATTAGACTACACTCCATTGTCATATAGCATGATTTAGCAGGGCCAGCCCTATTCTGACTATCAGAGATCACCCTGTACTACCCAAAGGCTACAGAATAGGGATTTCATTTTTATTTTTATTTTGGCTTTTGTATGCCAATTATTTTCTTTGACCTACACTGTCATTAATGTTGCAGTTTATATTAGACTTTGGGTTAAAGCTTCTGTCCATTAGGGGGTATAGAAATGTGTTGCTTACATGTGTTGATTTCATTTTTTGAATCTTCTTTTTAATGTAAACCTTCCATTGTTATTTTTGGTCTTCGTCCTATTTAACAGTTGCTATAGAACTCACTTAGCGTTTCTAAAGAAACTCAAGAAGCGTGGATACAAGGGCCCAAAGGGAGGTAAGAAGTAGGTATCATTAATTATGTTATCTCCCTTTATCAGTTAATTAATTTGGTTATCTCCCCCTTTAAAAAGAAAAGTCTCTTTCACATTTTCTTAAATTGGTGTTTTGGAGCTTATTTCAAAAATAAAAGAAAGTTTAAAACATTATGTTCGCTAGAGTATTTTTTAAAATAAAGATATATATCTTTATACTTTTCAAAATAGTAATGATTTTGCTCCTAAATACCAGGTTTAATACAGTTAGCTCTTTTAGTTTACTTAACAGACATTTTAGTTTATTCTAACTTTAATGCAGCAATTTCCAAAGAAAATGTTAATAATAAACAAAAATAAAAATATAAACCATCTTCTTCAGTTTCTAATAGCTTGTCATCTTAGAATGGGTAACTTGGCACCTACTTCTATTCGAATTTTTCATTAATATCTGTATGCTTATAGTACTTCCCATTAAAATAGATTTTCCTTTAACCCAAATAGTATTTTTAGCTCGACTATTCGAAGAATAGGGGAGCTATCCTACTCGCCCCGGCGTCGGCGTCAGAGTCCGTTAAACAAAAAATGCACTTTGGTCCATAACTTGAAAACTACTTATGATATCAACTTGAAACTTGGAATATATATTCACCATCAAATTCTACATCATTACCAACAACACCCATAACTCTGCTCTTTTTCACTTAAATTTTGCGTTAAGGAAAATATGCACTTTGGTCCATAAGTTATAAACTACTTGAGATATCAACTTGAAACTTGGAATATATATTCACCATCAAATTCTACATCAGTACCAACAAGACCCATAACTCTGCTGTCAATATATTTCAAGTTATGCCCCTTTTTTCTTATATTTTGTGTTAAGCAAAATATGCATTTTGCCCATAACTTTAAAACTACTTGAGATATTGCCTTGAAACTTGAAATATATTTTCACCATCAAAATCTACATCATAACCAACAAGACCCATAACCCTGCTTCCAATATTTTTCAAATTATGCCCCTTTTTCATTTACATTTTGTGTTAAGCAAAATATACACTTGGCCCTTAACTTCGTTATGAATGGAGGGATTTCAAAATAACTTGGCACAAATGTTCACCATGACAAGGCAGTGTGTCACGTACAATACCCATGCCTGTAGGTCCAAGGTCAAGGTCACTGTTACTAAAAATAGAATTTTCTTGCAAAATCATGTCTGCTCTATAACTTTGTTATTTCTTATTGGATTTTTAAATAACTTGGTATAATTGTTCACCATATCAAGACGGTGTGTCACCTACATGCCCAAGTCTGTAGGTTGAAGGTCAAGGTCACTGTTACTAAAAATAGAATTTTCTTGTCCGGGCTGTTACTTTGTTATGAATGGAGAGATTTCAAAATAACTTTGCACAAATGTTCACTATGACAAGGCAGTGTGTCCGCACAATACCCAACCCTGAAGGTCCAAGGTCAAGGTCACTGTTACTAAAAATAGAATTTTCTTGTCCGGGCTGTAACTTCATTATAAATGGAGGGATTTCAAAATAACTTGACACAAATGTTCACCATGACAGGGCGGTGTATCGCGTACCATGCCCATGCCTGTAGGTCAAGGTCACTGTTACTAAAAATTGAATTCTCTTGTCCGGGCTCTAACTTCGTTAGGAATAGAGTGATTTCAAAATAACTTGACACAAACGTTCATCATGACAAGGTGGTGTGTCCCGTACCATGCACATGCCTGTAGGTCCAAGGTCAAGGTCATGTTACTAAATAGATTTTTCTTGTCAGGGTTGTAACTACGTTAGGAATAGAGTAATTTCAAAATAACTAGGCAGAAATGTTCACCATGACAAGGTGGTGAGTCGTGTACCATGTCCATGCCTGTAGGTCCAAGGTCAAGGTCACTGTTACTAAAAATAGAATTTTCTTGTCCGTTTTATTTTGGCGTTCACCTTTTCGGCGTGTAAGCGTGGTGCTGCGCTTTTGGATAGGAGACCGCCATATTGCAGGCTCAGCACCTCCGACTTCGGATCTCCTTGCGGGTCCTCCTATACCGACACCCGCCGAATCGGTTGTAATGCTAACCCTTACACCCTGAGCGCCAATGAGGGAAGCCATTACTACCATTTTTAAAGTCTTTGGTATGACCCGGCCGGGGATCGAACCCACGACCTCCCAGTCCGGAAGCGGACGCTCTACCTACTGAGCTAACCGGGCTGGTTCCATATTCTTATAATTACTCGAACATCACTGTCTTTGAAATGCTATTATTCCCATCATTGCACTTGAGTGTCTGAAAACGATGCATAGCGGGGGCATCCGTGTCCTATGGACATATTTCTAGTTTCACTTATATTTTCACTTAAGTGCACTTCATTGATATTTTTGCAAATACGAGGGGTGATCCAGAATTTACCGGACAATTATCACCATTTTGAAACGGTTACTGTTACCTGCAAAAAATGAAGATGGTAATAACATGAATATTTAATCAACAATATCAGTAAGTTTCATGACTTTTGTACATAGAACAATCGAGTTACACTTCAAAACATAATGTCTGTAACTGGCGACCGGGGACGCTCGACGTCATAAATGACGTCGCACTTCAACTTCAGGTCACTTTTCCAAATAATCTCCGCCGCACGTTATACATTTTTCATGACGGGCTAACCACTGCTGAAACATGTCAATATACCACCCTTCATCCAGATGTGATACTACACGCTGAGTTGTATTAGATTAATGTTCAAATGTCTCAAACCTCGTGCCCTTCAATGCCTACTTTACGACAGGAAACAAAAGAAAATCCATAGGCGCGAGGTCTGGCGAATACCGGGGATGGTCAACAAGGTCGAATCTAAGAAGTCCCATGTCAAGCCTGGTTGTGTCTGCTGTATGGGACGGTGTGTTGTCGTGATGGAGTATTATGTCACCCACATCCAAAACTAAATCCAGTTACGGTACAGATATCCCGAATGGTAACGCGCCTATCCCTGTCAACGACGTCTTTTACAGAGCTTACAAACGTTGAGTCAATAGAGGATTTTGGGCCCCTACCTCCATCGTTTTCTAGAGAAACACAACCCTCCCGGAACCGCCTGTGCCATTTAAATACTTGTATACGTGAAACTCTTTTGCCCGCTGATGTCTCCTGGATCATTTCGTAGGTCTTAGAAGGCAAATATCCAAGTTAACAACAAAACTTTATTACGACGCGCGTTTCTGTTGCATAAAATGACGACATTGTAGAAAATAAGAAGTTACATAGAAACGAAGTTGTTTTTCAGCCGTTGTTTCAATGACATCAAAATTTTTACAAATGATGCTGAATGATGTCTTCGACGTCATAGTACAATTAGCGCCAAATTAACGTGTTGAAAACTCACAATTTTTAAACCAAATCAATGCTATAGACGAAAGTTGTGACACCGTCCCCGCATTAGCGTTGAAGGGTTACTATAGCAACGCATTGATCGTTAAAGAAAATATAGGTTATAAAAATCGTTTTGATTTGTTATTGCAATATGAATATTAAGCAACAACTAGTGAAAATCTCATTCTAAAATATACATAATTATTCAAACTACAAACATAATCTGGTTAATTCTGGATCACCCCTCGTACTTAAGGTATCAACTTCAAACTTCCATTATATTTTCATTTCAGTTCTTTTTCTGTAACATTACTGAAGTGATTGATATTTGACTAAAAGTAAATGTCTCTAATAAAAAATTACTAACAAGTTTTCTAACAAATTCAGAAATATTTCATAGTTATTCCCCTATTCAGTTTAATATTTATGGCACATAAAGGAATTATTTCTGTTATTTGAAATGAATTTCTCCCTTAACATTCACTTGTTAATATTTTTCCTGATTGCACATGAATGTATAGCCATAGTTGTTATTGTTTTAATCTTCAAATTGCATTTGTTTCAAAAGATTCGAATAGTCGAGCATGCTGTCTCCTCTGACAGCTCTTGTATTATGTAGTAATTAGATAACCTTCACCCCGAGTCACCTTTGAACATTAGATTTCTCATATATGTTCACTTATTCATATTTACCATTATTTAAAAAAATGTTGTTTTTTTTATAAAAATAGCTCATTAGACCTTTAATCTTCGTATTGATAACGCAGAAGTTAAATTATAGTATTCATTTATTGATTCGTTTTAACAATTAATGCATACAGTATAACAATGCTTAAATCACAATTTATCCCCATTGTAATACCTATATTCTGTTTATACATGTATAGTGGAGGCTGGCTTAGAGTTACATTCGCTGATCAGTAAGTCGTATGAAACTGTCATGTTCTTTTGAAATGATCGTGTTAATGATTGTTGATATGTTGTGATGAAGTGATGAACAGAAATGTAGTTGTATTCCCTTGTTTGTACATTGTTATATACTGATGTACTTGTCATTATCTGTATTTTGTTTATTATCAGTTAATTGCTTGATTATTTTTACTGATGAAAATTTGGAAAAAAGTTGCTATTTAAATAAATTCAATAAAATCCCTATTTTTAGACCATCTCTATGACTGGACAAAAGCTGTCTTAATAGTGGGGTGGTCTTAATTCAAGGGTAGAAATAATTCAAAACTATTTCAAGGGGCATTGAAGTAGCAATCTTATTATCAGGATGGTCTCGATTGTTAGGTGTTCTTCATGAGAGGTTTTACTGTAGTAGGTAAACAAATAGAACCAGGACCCAAGATCATAAAACTAAAATTGGAGACCAGTCTCAAGCATCTGATTGGCTGAAATGGCAACCAGTAGCCACAGCCATTCAGAGGCTTGAGATCTGAGACTGGTCTCCTGATTAAGTGTAATGATCTTGGAAACTGTAGTTTTTGTAAAAGTTTGTTTTATATCTTCATGATCAAAACATCGTTATAATTAAGGAATATAAAACAAAATACATTTTATCACCCTGACATGTAGTCTTCAATAAATGGAACTCCTAGCTTAAAGAAATCAAGTCTTATTTCCTGGTGATGATGCTTGCTCATCATTCTAATAGTATATTGTCTTTGCAATTTTTTAAAAAGTCTTTCTGTGTTCAGCCAGCAGATAGGAAGGTCTAGCAATTGATTTGTGATGAATATAAATCATTTTGTTTAAGTTTCATGTATGCAGTGTGCATGTCACTTCATCCCTTATTGCAAGGTGCTGTGTTAATTATGAATAGCTTGTGTTTTAATTGTCCATATGGTTAGTAAGATTATTATTTAGTAGTGAAGTGATGAAAAAGTTACTTGATAATAGAAATCCTACCATCTTTTTGAAATGTTATCTGTAAGTTGTTTCATTAACCATTTAATCCATGGATATGCCACATGGATGACTATGTAGATCGAGATTAGCTGGCAGATCTATTCCATTTGGTCAGGATCTGCACTGAATTCTTCTGTTAACTAGACCAAGTGTACCAGTGTAGATCCAAATCAGGTAGCACAGAATGGGTTGCTGGCTGATCTGGGTCTAGAATGGTAGCCATGAAATAAGATGTGTATGCATGGAGAAACAGGTTATGATAAGCTTGCTTCACATACACAGAAACCTGAATTTAGGCATATATGGCTTGAGTTATTATGCCAAAACAAAGTCCAGGTTATAAAAACAGGCTTAGAGACCAGTCTCGCATTCTGATTGGCTGAAATAGAGTACTGTCTCAGAAATTACCAAAAGCTAGTTTTTGGTGTGAGAATGGTCTCCTCTAAGGATCAGATTTATGACCTGGACCTGGTTATAAAACTAAGATTTGAGAACACTTTAAGAGACTACTGCTCTTGTTGGTTAAATTTGTGGAAAAGTCTCAGAACTGACCGAAGGCAAGATTTAGATTTGTTATGTGATCTCCACGTACAGTCTTATATTTCAAACATGGAGCCTCAGTATTCTGTATACAGCAGCCTTTTGTGTTGTTAAACTCATCATATTTTTTTTATAATTATTATTTCTGTTTCTTTAGTTTTATTAACTAATTAATTCTCACCCCATCCATTAATTACTAATAATTTCTCATTCATAAAGTTTATTTATTCTATTTTCAAATAAATTTAGCATATTTAGTCTAGAAAGTTCATGCTCATTTTCTATTTATTATGTTATCTTTCATTCCCATCCTGCATGTAACTATAGCAACCATTAGATTTATTTTGTTCTGTTTTCTTATCTTTTCAGATCTGCCTCTCATCCCAAACCAATCTTGTCAGTGAGTCCACCTAAAATTACAAGTAAGGTCATAGCTGGCCTTCTCAGGAAAACTCCGGGCTCATCATCTCAAACAGCCTTGACCCCTGACCTTGACCCTGAAGCACCTCCTGTTCCGACCTCTGCACTGCCTGATAGCTTGTGATATTATATGCGCACTGCTTCACCCTTGTATGCTGTATTTGCACAAGGTGATATAAGCTAGAGTACAAAATGGAATAGTCGAATTTGGGTCATTGTTGGCAATTTAACACCAGGCTGCCTTAATTACTTTACAAAAACTTGTGGAGTAAGCTTGGCTATTTTAGCAGTCAAAAACAAAAATAAACAAAAAATGTTATGTTACAATTTAAGTTTAAATGCTTTTACTTCAGTAATTATTGAAAGTGACAAAGGCAGTCTCTAGATCTGTTGTGACTGTTACTGTTATGAAAACTTGTCAAAATTGTTTGACACTATTCCACATGATTTAAACGACAAAATTCAACTTGCTTAGCATTCTACATGTTTTTGCTAGATCTAAAAAGAATCAAAATGGCTTGGAACCATTCTTCTTTTTTTTTTGCTTGATATAGAACTAGAAATATCAGGTTTTTGTACTTTTTCTATAATACTGTTTATGTTGTATGACAGTTACAATTAATATATCATCTTCCATTAATAATAGTGTTGAAGATGGGATTTCTAGAAAACTGATGCCAACCAGAATGTTCAGTAAAAATAGCTTGTCTAACTTGTAAATAATAATAAGGTTAGAACATTCTATGTCTTTTGATAGGTTTATGATAATTTTGACAAGTAAAATATTATGTTTATGGTCTTGGGTGCTAACAGTCTTCTGGTTTTTAGCCCACCTAAGTCGAATGCTCATTCAGCTATTGTGATCAAGAGAGGTCCAGGTTGTGTGGCATCTGGCATCAACTTTTGTTTGTTAAAAAGATAAAGGCCACATTTTATTTGAATTGTCTTCAAATTTGCTCAGAATGTTTATGTTGATTATGTCCTTGTCTCCTTTGAAACTGGGTCATCTTGGGCCAAAACAAGGTCACTAGGTCAGATTTAAGGAAAGCATTTTTAAACACAGGCCACAGTTCATGCAATTGCCATCAAATTTGCTAGAAGGATATGTAGATATTTCAGTCCTTTTCCAAACTGGGTCATCTTGGATACCTTGAATTATTTTTATGTTCTTCATCTGTATATTGTCTTAAGAAATTTCAGCTTATTCCATGAATGCTCTCAGGATTTTTTTGAGACTATTCTCAAGTGTATTTATTAATATATTATCTATATTTAGTTCAGTTTTAATCTTTTTTCTTTCAGTTTGTAATTAATTCTAATCTATCTATGTAGTTGTTTTTTTTTTGCATTTTGTGCTATATCCTATGTCATGTATCAGAGAATCATGTGAGCGATATGGCTGAATTGTTTGCTTAGGGACTAACTTTATTAGGGCATAAACTTTCATAGTTTGTCATAATTAATGTGTATGATAAAATTGAAACTTGATTTGGAATATCACCACAAATTAAATATTATAACTGGCAGGATCACACGGGATTTCTTTAGGGCAGTCTTAGGGTAGCTACATGATAATTTTCTGCCTTTTGGCCAGATTCCCATTGAAAATTAAATATTGATGTCAAAAAAGGGAGATCGAGCAACTCTACTGGACGCTCTTTGGATCTGCCCATGAATTCTGATTTTCAACATTTTAAGTAAGGTCACTTTCATAGCTCTTCAATCCAAATACAGAATTTGTCATATTGCATATGACAATACTAACATTCATTATTTTAATATATTAATATATAAATAGTTACAATAGTTTTACATATATTAAGTGATGAAATGCATAAATCAGTTCCATTTCTAATTAATTTTGTTGTTTTTTTATCTATACAGCAAATTAATAGGTGTTGTTTTTTGGTACAATTAGATTACATTTGATGACTTGTTTCTCAGACATTTGGCAACAACATGTTGCTAATGGTTTTTTGTCCAAAAAAAATTTGAAGATAATCAAATGACTTCAGATAAATGTGAGGAATCCTTCATTATATGATTGATTGAAACTGGTCAAAATATCTCTCAGGCTTGTATGTTACTTACTATAAAAATGCAGCTGAATTTCTGACTCTGTTGCATGGTTATGTAACTAAACCCTTTTCTTCCATAAATACGCTTTTTTACACAAGTGTGACCAGTATAGATCCAGATCAGCCGGCACATCAGTGCCATCTGATCAGGATCTGCACTGGACGCATTTTGGTCAGAAATAACCTAATGAATAAAAAAGCGAACAGTTTATATTCCTGATCAGACTGTACAGATGTGCCGGCTGATCTGGATCAAAACTGTTCGCCCACGTAATTGAGGTATATCTATGGAGGAAAGGGTTAATGTATAAATGCAGCTGTATTGAACTTCATCAGTCTCTTCATAGTTATGTTGACTGACAAGGCAACTGTCTAGATCCGGATCAGACTGGTCATAATAGGAGAAATTTAAAGGTGTTTATGTTATGGAATCTCTATCAGACTTCCGCTGTCCATCATACTCCCCGAATACAGGGAAATGAATGACACTTAAAGAACTATAAAGTTTAGTGAGACAAAAATAGCGAAAACAAGTATAAATGTTGTCCACGACATTTAAGACTATCAGCCAAAAATGTGTTCTTGAGGTGGATACAAACAGTCATGTCTTCCTGCTGAAAAGCTTTCTGTTTATTGTTGATTGTCCATGAAAAAGGACAGGTTGATGAACGTGACTTTCTTCATTTCATCGTACTGAAAAAATGATCATGTTTTCTCCATTTTTAGCTCACCTGAGCACTTGTGCTCATGGTGAGCTTTTAGGATTGCCCTGTGTCCGTCGTGCGTCGTCAATTTTTGCTTTAAACAACATCTCCTCTTAAACCCCTGGGCCAAAGTTGATGAAACTTGCCACGGATGTTCCTTGCATGAAGCTCTTCCAAAGTTGTTCAAAGAAATCAATTCCATGCAGAACTCTGGTTGCCATGGCAACCTAAAGGAAAAACTTTAAAAATCTTCTTGTCTGAAACCACAAGGCCTAGAACTTAGATATTTGGCTTTTAGCACCCTCTAGTGGAACTCTACAAAGATTGTTCAAATTATTTCCCTGGGGTCAAAATTGGCCCTGCCCCAGGGGTCACTTCATTTTACATAGACTTATATAGGAAATCTTTAAAAATCTTCTTCTCACAAACCACAATGCCTAAAGCTTAGATATTTGGTATGTAGCATTGTCTAGTGGATATCTACCAAGTTTGTTCAAACTATGTCCCCTGGGCCAAAATTGGCCACGCCCCAGGGTTCTCTTAGTTTACATTGATTTATATAGGTAAACATGAAAAATCATTGTTCTCCGAAACTAATAGGACTAGACCTTAGATATTTGGTGTTGAGTATTGTGAAGAGACCCTTTACCAACATTGTTTAAATGTTGGCCCTGGGGTCAAAATTGTCCCAGCCCCGGGGGCCCTTAATATGTAAAAAAGGAAAACTTTAAAAAATCTTCCTACTGGAAACCTCAATGCCTAAAGCTTAGATATTTGGTATGTAGCATTGTCTAGTGGATATCTACCAAGTTTATTCAAATTATGTCCCCTGGGCCAGAATTGGCCATGCCCCAGGGTTCTCTTAGTTTACATTGATTTATATAGGAAAACATAAAAAATCATTTTTCTCCAAAACTAATAGGACTAGACCTTAGATATTTGGTGTTGAGTATTGTGTAGAGACCCTTTACCAACATTGTTTAAATGTTGGCCCTGGGGTCGAAATTGTCCCAGCTCTGGGGGCCCTTAATATGTAAAAAAGGAAAACTTTAAAAATCTTCCTACTGGAAACCTCAGTGCCTAAAGCTTAGATATTTGGTATGTAGCATTGTCTAGTGGATGTCTACCAAGTTTGTTCAAATTATGTCCCCTGGGCCAAAATTGGCCACGCCCCAGGGTTCTCTTAGTTTACATTGATTTATATAGGAAAACATGAAAAATCATTGTTCTCCGAAACTAATAGGACTAGACCTTAGATATTTGGTGTTGAGTATTGTGAAGAGACCCTTTACCAACATTGTTTAAATGTTGGCCCTGGGGTCAAAATTGTCCCAGCCCCGGGGGCCCTTAATATGTAAAAAAGGAAAACTTTAAAAAATCTTCCTACTGGAAACCTCAATGCCTAAAGCTTAGATATTTGGTATGTAGCATTGTCTAGTGGATATCTACCAAGTTTATTCAAATTATGTCCCCTGGGCCAGAATTGGCCATGCCCCAGGGTTCTCTTAGTTTACATTGATTTATATAGGAAAACATAAAAAATCATTTTTCTCCAAAACTAATAGGACTAGACCTTAGATATTTGGTGTTGAGTATTGTGTAGAGACCCTTTACCAACATTGTTTAAATGTTGGCCCTGGGGTCAAAATTGTCCCAGCCCCGGGGGCCCTGAATATGTAAAAAAGGCAATTTTTTTAAATTTTCTTACTGGAAACATCAATGCCTAAAGCTTAGACATGTGGTATGTAGCATTGTCTAGTGGATGTTGAGTATTGTGTAAACAATATGTAAAAAAGGCAATCTTTAAAAATCTTCCTACTGGAAACCTCAAGTTTTAGCAAATTATGTCCCCTGAGTAAAAATAGGTCACACCCCAGTTGTTACTTGATTTACACAGAGTTGTATAGAAAAAACTTTAATCTTTTCTCTCATGAACTAAAAGGCCTAATCCTTAGATATTTGGTGTGTTGCATGCATTTATTTCTGATATGGTGGTGCACAATTCATCGATCCTCTACAGGGGCACCTGATACTCAGGTGAGCGATTCAGGGCCATCATGGCCCTCTTGTTTCTGAAATGGATAGGCAAACCAGACCAGCCGATACTGCTCTTAATTGTCACTTAAATTGATTTCTGTCAATTCCATATTTCCTTGTACCTTAATCAGGAACTTTTGTTCAATGCGGAAATACAGTCTCATAATCAACTTGTGCAAAGTAAATGATTTTTTTTTTAACTGAAAAAAAATCACCCATCCTCTGCTGAAAACTAAGCAATCAACAGGGCCAGGTAGTAGGTTTAACATTGCTCTAACATTGTTGGGTTTCTAATGTAATTTAAATTTTTTGTAATTAAAATGTTGACTATTCCATTTGTGTGCTGTGTGTGACTTAACTAACAATTTCATAGGTTGTCATGGTGAAAGATATTTTACTGTGTCATAGTTTGTGATAAGGCAGGGGATTTGTAAGTTTCAGTGCCATTGAACTTCGTGGATTAAATTAATAATAAGAATTAAGAAACTCTTTATTCTCTTGAACATCTTTATTTTAGCTTAACAGTAGTAGATGATGTAGTTCTTACTGAGATATATGTAGCAATCAACATATTATATGACAGTGCATGTGATTTTTCAGCTTATGCCATTGTTTTTCAAATGTGTATGATTTACATTTCCTGAAACAACAAAGATTGATTTTTGAAATGACATACCCAGAAGTGTTGATAAAATTCTCAAGAAAAAAGATTGATAATGTGTATCATGTTACTGTATATGCTGCATTTCAGTTTTTGGTGCAAATCATTAACCCTTTCCTCCATAGATACACCTTTATTGTGTGGGCGAACAGTTTAGATCAAGATCAGCCGGCGCATCTGTGCCGTCTGATCAGCATCTAAACTGTTCACTTTTTAATTTGTTATGTTATTTCTGACCAAAACGCGACCAGTGCAGATCCTGATCAGACGGCACATCTGTGCCAGTGACCAGTGCAGATCCTGATCAGACGGCATTGTCTACAGCTCTGCTATCTGATCAAGATCTCCAATGTTTACTTATTGGTTTTTTAGGTTAGTTTTTACCAAGAAGGGAAGAGTGTAGTGCCAGGTGATCGTGTTCTATAATGATTATACATGTGATGAAATCCATATACATGGAGTAAAGAGATAATAGTTCAGTTATATATGCAGGAATCTGTAGATCCTTATAAGAAAACTACCATTAAAATCTAGATAATTGCAATGTCTAGTGAGGCATCATTTTGTGACATAATTTTTCAAAATTTTGACATTGTGCTGTAATTTAAGTGGAAAATCACATGTTGCTCAATTATAACATTATGTTACTGGTGCATGTTTAACCTTTAATAGATTTCTTTAATTTTTTTATAATAATTACCTTAACATTTATATACTTGAAGTTTAATATACTTTACTGTAAGTAAATTGACATTTATTTTGCTTTTTTTCATATAAACAACTAAACAAACAATTATTTAAGTTGTGAATTTAAATAGTTTGAAATATTCATAAGATCAATCTTATAATTGCTCTCTAAATAAACATTTTAACTTTTTTTTCCAAATGTTATTGTTGAAAGGTGTAGGTAAATTGTGATATAACAGCTATATTTATATACTTGTAATAGTTTTATAATATCATTATAACCGTATGCTGAAAAACAACTTCTGCCATGCAAGAAATTCGGTCAGTTATCTTTTATCAGAAACTTCTAGCAAAAATTACAATTTCAATGGAAAATAAAAAAGTGTATGATGTTCTAAATGAGAATATCGTTCTTGCATTAAATTATTTAATGAGTATTGGATAAAAAAAAAACAACAAAAATATTATATTTTCAATGTATTCTTGCAAACCAGAATTGCTTCTTAGCCAGAGCACCATATGTAACATACTTTGAACTTCAGCTTGTTGTCTACAGCTCTGTTATTTGCCCTGAATTTACATCTAAAGATTGTGTCTTAGCAGTAAATTTGTTTAATATTCTTTCAATTTAAAAAGCATTTGTCTTCTTTGATTTAGCAGAAACGGAGGAGAGACGTCCATTTTTCTTCAGAAGTGCGTAGCTATAAAGCAGATGTGTTGATTGATTGGTTACCTTGGTGATGGGGTTCACACCTTGATTTTCAGAACCTTGTTGATTACCATATTATTGGGTTTACACCTAGATTTCAGAGCCTAATTTGTATAATAATTTTCTATCGGCTAAAATTTATTCCACGAAAAGCATAGTTGCAGAAGTAATTGTATTTAACCAAAACATTATAAAGGAATTTTAAAAAGAATTATAATTTTTACAAGAAAAAGAAAATTATATTGCTTAACCCTTTCCTTCAAAGACACACCTTTATTGCATTGGTGAACAGTGTAGATCCAGATCAGCCGGCACATCTGTGTGCCAGCTTATCTGGATCTTCACTGGTCGCACATGCGTAAAAATGCGTATTTATGGAAGAAAGGGGTTAAATTGAAATAAACCAAAAACTTGATATTCTGAATATTTTCTTCTCTTTCTTTTTTTTATCAAGAGATTTACAAAAACTTTTGCTGGTTTGTTTTTACAACGTGGACCATTTAATAATCCTGACATGATTTTGTTGATATCTATATCAGTACTACCTTCTGAATAATAATAAGTTCAGAGTTTCCTGTAACAAAATATTACAAAACATCTCTAATTGTCTCTAGGTAGTCTGTTTTCTGTATGTGGCTATTCCCTAAATGCCCTTTTCACTTTTCTGCAAAGCGTTAAAAGGCTTTTTGTATGATAAAAACTGAAAAAGAAGTCATTTAAAATCATGAGATTTATTTAATTTAATATTGTCTGTTTCAAATGTGTGCTAAACATAACAAGTTCCAACATAGAACAGCAGTATTAAAAAGATCATGATGTTCAAGAGACATTATCCCTTTTCTCCATAGACACGCATTTTTACCCATGTGCCGACTGGGCAGAAATAACCTTATATATCAAATAGCAAACAGTTCAGATCCTGATCAGATCGCATGGATGTGCCTGCTGATCTGGATCTACACTGTTCGCCCATGCAATCAATGTGTGTCTATGGAGGAAAGAGTTAATATTAAATTTGTGTCATTATTACACCTCTAAGGATAATAAACTGACCTTTAAAAGTACTGGAAAATAAATTTCAGTAATAGAAACAAAAATTATTTACTGACTTTAGTAATAAAATAAACAAATTTATGCTCTCCATTAGATGTATGCAGAGTTTGTGGAATCTGTTGCATTGAAGTGACAACATTTTTCAAAGTGTTGTGATTTATATTGTTGTCCTAAATAATGTCTGGTGAAGCTGTTACCTCTGCAATATATAATGTGGGGATCTGGTCATCGGTGTTGCACATTATGCCAAGTCTGGTCAGCAATAAATCAAGGCAGTGTTTGGGTGTGGTGTGATTTTTTCGGAATGAGGTCTCTGGGGTGACCTATGCATAAGCATTGTAGTGTATGTTTGAACAAGGTTTATAATTTTATTGCCAGAGACAAAGGGAGTGTGGGTGTTTGGTTAAAAGATACAGCTCTTTACCAAATAATAATTCTTAAACAATATGCAAAATCAAATAATATTAAATGAACCTTTTTTGTTACCCATTCATTAGTTTTAGATCAGTAATTAATTATGCAGATTCAGCATGTCATTTCTCACCAAGAAGCAAACAGTGCAGATCCAGATCAGATTGTAAGGATGTGACAGCTGATCTGGATCTACACTGGTCACCCATCTGATAAAAAGTGGAGTAAAATTATCCATAAAATTGATTTTCATTTAATCAGTCTGGTGTTTATAAAATACTGATAGGTAATTTTAAAAGGTAATTTAAAGAGTTTTAAACTTTTGTGATTAAATGCCATAATAAATAAGTTTACCCTTTCCTCCATAGATACACCTTCATTGTGTGGGCGAACAGTGTAGATCCAGATCAGCCAGCACTTCCGTGCCGTCTGATCAGGAATTGCACTGTTCGCTTTTTTATGTTGCCTGACTAGGTAACATATAGGGATTACTTTGTCAGTGGTGTCCGTGGCATCCGGATTATATTGACTAACAAAAATTTCGTCAGGCGACACATCCGACTCGCGGAGTTCTAGTTGATTTATTGGGTTATTTTTTACCAAAATGCGACCAGTGCAGATCCTGATCAGATGGCATGGATGTGTCAGGTGATCTGGATCTACACTGGTCACACATGCGTTAAAATGTGTATACATGGAGGAAGGGTTAATAATCTCTCAAGGTGACAAATTTTCTTCTACAAAACACCATGCTACCAGCAGTTGGTTATTTGAGGATGATTCTCAAATAGATAATAACCTAAAATAATGTTAATTATTATTGATGGTAATATTCAGTAAATGGAAAAAATTTGTTATTTCAATCAATTATACATGTGTTGTGGAGAAAGAATGTCAAGTTCATGTACATAATTGTCTGAAATAAACATGAAGATGTTTTTGTTTACATAAGCAATTTATGAACAAGCCTTTTAAAGGTGAATAATAGTGGAATAGCAAGCTCAGGTCTTTGGTCATGTTTTTAAAGCCTACCCAGGCGAAATTGATGGTCAGAAACCATGAACTACCATGGTAGTCCATGGTAGTTCATGGTCCTGGGACCATGAACTAACATGTTTTGTTAAATGGCACCACGGTTTTAGACCATGGTCTTGGATCATTGTAGACCATGGTAGACCATGGTGTCAGACCATGGTTAACCATGGTCTTGGACCATGGTAGACCATGTTAGTCCATGGTACTTCATGGTCTTAAGACCATGGACTACCATGTTTTGTTAAATGGCACCACGGTTTTAGACCATGGTAGGCCATGTTAGTCCATGGTACTTCATGGTCTACCATGTTTTGTTAAAAAGACCATGGTCAGAAATTGGTAGTGAAATTTGAACATTCATGTTCAATCACAATAAGTCATAATAAACTATGGTAGTTCATGATAAACAATGATAGTGCATGACACACTGGTTTCTTGACAACAATCACAGTACACCATGATCTTACATAGTTCCTGCAAAAATATACATGTATGTTGACACCTGCACAAAGGAAATATTTCATGACAGACAAAACTTGAATTCAATTACCCTATTAAATTCTTAAAAGGTGAAATCGTGTATTCTACAAGTTTACAATGTTAAAAATATATAAATAATGTATTTAAAAATTAAATAAATTTATTGAAATAAAACAAAAACTCACAAAGCAGGATTACATTTAACAAACAAATAACATTTATAACAGTTGACTAGAGTAGCATTCAATTCAACACTTGTGCTGCCCACCAGTACATTAGATAGGTACAAAATAATTAAATGTATAACATATATAATTTAAAAAATACTTAAGTTATGTTGAGAAAAGAAAATTCCACCGTCATGATCACTCAAAAGTATAATGTAGAAGTAATGTCAGCTTATAAATTAAAATGCATAAAATTTACATTGTACTTAGTTATGTCACCAGTTTTGTAATAGCATTTACATTGTACTTAGTATGTCACCAGTTTTGTGATTATATCTACTGAATGTCAGACATGGGGCGAATTATTTTTAAAAGTAATGCATTAAATTAGCATTATTTGTCCAATTTGTGCATTAAATTAAATTAGCATTACTATATTTTGAGAAAGTAATGCATTAAATTAGCATTATTTCAAAAAGTAATGCATTAAATTAAGCATTATTTTATTCACAAGTGAACTGAAAAAAAAAGTCAACTGTCAGTATATGTACAAAATGGATCATCTTCCAAAAAATCACCCCAAAGTTTAATATATAAAATATCAATCTGAAAGTGTGAAGATCTAAAGTGACACCTCAAGAACTTACAACAAAACTATTCTCAGTACATATAGATTAATACAGGTTTAGCTTTTTTACACACTTTGGTTATCTTTGACATTGCTGTTGTCACACATTTAGAGTGTTGTATTGACAAAGGACTACACTGCCAACTTAAATAATCAAATCATTATGTCACCTGCATCTGCATGATATGCTGATTTCCTGAAATCTTACATAGCCTCTAATATTTTTACAATGACAATGATTTAGTAAGTATAAAAAAACTATAATTTGGATAAATGGTTTGAAAAATAACTTCATTTGATTGTGAAAGTAAGAGTTTTTTGCAAGTCTGAAGGTTTAATTTGATTTCGATGCTATCTTATTTCAGAACAACATCAATTTTTGGTATTTTGCACTGAACTTCAAATTTCTACCAGTAACATTTTCAGGAATATTCAAGTGTTTGACAATTGGTGGGAAATATCTTGTCCCAATGAATGTGTACAGTAAAACGTTTTAAAAGTGCTGTATTTGTTGACAGATCTTGATAGATCACTGGCTATTAATTTGTTTTAAATTTAGCATTTTCTGAAGACAACTTAGCTTAAGATCTCATTGCTTAATCATAAAAAATGTTCAAACTTTACAACATTCTGATTCTAAGACTTCACTTATAGTCTGTATCTTGTTTTACTAATAGTAAACACATATCAAAATACTTAACTGTCATATTAATGTTTTTCTCTTGCTATAAATAAGATATGTAATAGACTAGTAACATACTAAATATTTGGAGTATCGTTGCATAAAAAGGTTACTGTTAATATAAATATTATTTAATAAAAGGAATCAACAAAATCCAATAGTAAACAAAATTCAATTAATGCTCAATAATGCTAAGCATTACAGCATTTTGGCATAGGTAATGCATTAAATTAGCATTAAAATAATGCTAAATCTGTTGCATTAATCATTACCTTGCATTACTGACAAAAAGTAATGCATTATTAATGCATTAGCATTAAAATTTAATTCGCCCCATGTCTGCTGAATGTTAAACTTTCTTCCATTTAACTTTTCTTCCAAAAATACTAATTCTTCAATTTAATATTAAATAAATTCAAACAAGACACTGGTCTTCAATATATATATTGTTGTTGCAGCAGTTTAAAATGCTGATAATGTTGTATTTGCTTTCTGTTTGATAACTGGTCCTAGTTGTAGCAGTTTAATATGCAGATATGTTGACTTTCTGTCAATTTTTTCCTGGTCTTGAGTTGGGATTGACACAGCCTTTAGTTCTTTTCCAATGCAGTAATCTGTGCCTTTTTACTCCTTCCAGTTTTTGAAGTTAGTATGGTACAAAAATAAGTTTATGTAGTCACAGTCCGAGCATCCATCATTATATGCAGATAAACATCTTGTTGCCATTCATTTACTGGTGTTTCGAGATACTAGAATTACTGAAAATATACAGCATTATTTTTACATATGAAATGCACATTGATATTTCAAAGTTATCTACAAGTATCATTTGCAATCAATTTATCTAGATCTACTTAACAACAGAATATGTGCAGGACAACAGGAACAGCCAAGTCAGCTTTGCTCATAGTCATACATGTACCAGTCTTACATAAGTACTGGTATTTGACTGCACTGCACTTTCTCAGTTTGGCTTAATTCAATTTTTATTTTCAACTTGACACAGTGAACATTTTAAGTTGATTAAAAATCGAACACTAATAATTTTAATGTAAATTCCTGTGGTTATACTCACAATTATAAATTTGGTTGTATTTCTTCTTTCTACATCATACAGTTTGGCCATCCTGGTTCAAGTCAGTAGTAACTAGCATCTTCTGGTACAGCCCATATTGTACTTTGGTTTTGGACTGCATCTTGCACTGCAATTATATTTATAAAACAACAATGTACTTTTTATAAATGAAATGAATCATATGAATGATAAACACTATTGATTTTAACATATCTGCAATAAGTCATTTTTCATATATCAAGAGAAACTTTACTTAAGTTTATTTATGTTCAAGATTTATAACCAAATTTTGTAGGAATAGTTAGGCAGTTCTGGATCAGTTATGTGTTCTTGATCGGTTCTGATCTCATCTATAGCTTGTATGATATTAGTAATTCATTGGGAAAACAAATTAATAATGCATTTCTTTATCTAGCCATCAATACTAAATATCAAAATTTATTGTTTCATGTATTCTCCACCCATTACAAGTTAGAACAAGTGGTGATTAACAGACCCAGATTGAACTGCCTGAACTTTTCTAGTGGAGTCTTGAAAACCTATTACAAAATAACACATAAACAAAACACAATTTGCATTATTCCTGGGTTATAAGTATTTATAACCCAGATTATTCTAACAATGTCAGTGTGTATGGTAAATTTGCCACAAAGCAGAGATGAATAATTTGGGTCTCGAAAATGACTGATAAAGAAGATAAACAACCTACCAGATGCATTGTTCCTTATCACATAACGATTTTCTTCTCCTGTGAGATATCAAATGTTTTCTTCTTGTTCAGTGAATGACTGCAGCATCATTTAACTGTTTTATTTTGTTTGAATATTCCTTTTGCGCCTTTTTCAGGTCAATGACTCATAAATTACTGTATCCTGCAACTTATAATTTGAAGTATCATGGAATCCCAGTATCCTGGAATCCTTGTATAAAACCTCAATCACATTAGGGATTATAACAACTTTTCTAAAAAGTTAGACATAAGATGTTCATAATATATTCTTCTTCTACTGCAGTAACTGAGAAATAATTTTATCTTTAATTGTCAGTGTATTTAGGTTTGTATAAAACAACTACATATTATGATTCTAAGCATCAGTAGACTCATACACAGTGCTTTGTTGTAAAGATAAAGTTCTTCAGAAGACATCTTCCCCAAAACCAGAGGTCCAATTTAAAATGATTTTACTGGGATGATTCTGGGTTGTTCCCCTAAAAATCTGCTAAACTATAATTGACCCTTACAGAATTGTGGTTAAAATGGCAACAAAATTATTTCAGAGGATAGTGTCTGTGTGACCAATACCAAATTAGCTTAAATGAACTTGATCTATCAAATATAATGCAGCCATGGGCAGATTTTCTTTTTTTTATTCACTTAGTGCAGTAAAACACTGAATTCACTGTTATATTTGTGACAATTATAGAATACAGTAACCCTTTGGATGAATAGCTGACCATGGTATACCATGGTCAACTATTTTTACCATGGTAGACCATGGTAGACCATGGTCAGAAAGCAGTTCTGACCATGGTGTACCATGGTCAAAATGATCTTCAAGCTCTGACCATGGTGTACCATGGTCTGACCATGGTACACCATGGTTCATTCCACGGTTTTTGATGGTATTTGATGGTCAACCATGATAGTTCATGTTCGACCATCAAAAACCATGCAGACCATGGTTGACCATGGAAAGCAATTCGCCTGGGTAAGACATAATTTATGATGTAACAGTCTCAGCTATTAAGATTTAATCTACCTGGTTTAACCCTTTATTCCATAGATATTGCTGTTATCCATAGGCTAACAGTGGAGATCCAGATCAGCCGGCACATCCACACAATCTGATCAGGATCTACGCTGTTTTTAGATACTGTGGGTAATATCTGACCAAGAGGCAACCAGTGTTGATCCAGATCTGGTGGCACAGATGTGCAGGCTGATATAGATCTATCTACACTGGTTACACATCCAATAAACATGTATTTTATGGAGTTAAGGGATAATAAAATTCAATAATTACTATTACATAAACTTTTTATTATTATGCTCCAAATTGTTTATTTGAGCTACGAAGAAATTACTATAGTAAAAAAATCTTTTCTTTCCATTTTAGGTACACTAAAGTCCTGAACATGTAACCTACAAAATATCTTCACACTCAAAGCAGATGCCACCGCCATAAGAAATACTACTTCCTTGCAGACAAGATAGCCTCTGAGATTTCCCCAACCAATCAGATGTCAGCCAGTCAGTCAGCTGTTATCATTTTGACCAATCAGCTGCAGGGAAATTTATCATACAATCAAAATTCAGTCAAGGACATTCTCTTAAGCAATAAGCTTCTGAGAATCTTCAAACAAGTTGGGTGAAATTAGGCACATCCAATCAAAATGATATGTTTAACAATCAATTTTTCAGGGATTCCATTGTCAGATTTAGTTATGTGCTTTTCTCTTAGCTCTAACATGTTGCTAAAGTTGCTAAAATACTGTTCAGTTCCATATTTTGGCTTTTTAATATTATTATCTTTCCCGAAAAGTTTATTATACTGCTCTAATATACTTGTTTTCCCTGTTAAAGATAATTACATAAATGATAAAAATCAGCAAAATGTGCTACCTTTTAAATCATCTGCTGAAATACTGAATTTTTTATTTGTTTGATTTTTGAAGTTCAAGGACACAGAACTGTAAGTTTTCAAGTTTCAATTGAATCTTCAGTACTGAAGTCAAAAGTGGTGCATTTTAATGTTCATATAACAGTTGCTTGTTACATTTTCAATTACCACTCAGAAAGATATATAAGATGTGTTACCATTTTTATGTAATAACTTTTATTATTCAAACAATGACCAATTAGAAAGTTGTTCACTGTTTTTCTGCTTAAATTGCAAAGGATGTGTTTAATATTACTATATTGATTGTTGAAAATGTAACATAACCTATATTTGTTCCTGTCTGTCCAATTATGGATACTGTGATAATTATCTGTGATAAATAATTAATGAAATTGTCATTCTTTGTAAATCAATCCTTTATCACTTTTTCTTTAATTAAAGTCTTGATAATTTAAGGAGCAGAATTGTATATTGCCTCCTTACTCTTTATTTTTTAGCTTTATTGGACACAAAGTCATACTTTTTTATCACTCTTTGTCTTTCTTTGAACGACATCTATTTAAAAGTGATTGCTCTAATTTGTACCCGAAAAAAATGCTAAATAAAGTTTGATATTTCCAGAACTGTGGTTGCCTTGGTAACCAAAGGAAGAACATTGAAATGATCTCCCAAAGGATGGATAAAAAATTCCAAAAAATAATATCCAAGAAATGGTGTCTGGGTTACTCAGCCAAAATAGCTGAAACAAATTGGATCTGTAAAAAATCATGCCAGGGTTGTGGACTCTTGTTCTTTTTTAGTAATAATATAATTCAGTATTTCTTAATAATAATAATAATAATAACAGGAATAAAAATGGAGGTTCCCAACAAAATGAAGTTGAACCTTGTGGAACTCTGATTGCTATAGCAAACTAAGGTCAAAACTTTACAAATTTACATGATGAAAACAAAACATGACTGTCAGATGCAGTGGGCTTATTTTCCATTTATTAACATTAAGAAAAAATTACAGATTTTTTCCTGGTCTTATCAGTATTCAAAATAATTTTACAGAAAAAAACCTTTAAAAGTTGAAAGAAGACTGATGGTAATGCCTCTCCCTAATTCAAGATGTCACAGCAATAATACTATAATATCTTTTTTTGAAGAAATCAATAAAAGGATTTAATAAATCCTCTCCCCATTCAATACTTTATTCCTTTTGTTTTTAAGTTTTGATCACCCACCACATAATATATTTGACTACTACCTTGAGTTTGCTGAGGGAAGCAGTTTGACACGTCTACCACATTATTAAAGTACACTGACCTTGGAACTTTCATGTTAACTGTTCATTGGCTTTTGTTTATTGCCTTCTTTTGAAATGTTAAACCAGTTCTGTGAATTACAGTTTTTTACAATAAAATAGTTGTGATTTATTACACTTAGAGATAAATTGTCATATTAGTGCAATAACAAAATAAATACCATTGAGGTAATAGGGAGATATACCATTATTGCACTAATGACAAAATCTGGGACAAATCACAGTTCTATTTATTGTGGTTGCTTTTTATTGCTCAGGTGAAATTTGATTAACTATGTTCCCATTTACAGGAACTGTTTAGAAGCTATTTACTGGCCTGTTTAAGAGCATTTTTTTATCGGATACTAATTATTGTAAGTGAATAAACACCTAACTACTTTGTGTTATTACATTACAAATTACGGTAATATTGATAATCAATTTTTCCATTTCAAATGATGTGTGATCTTTGCATTTGTTCTGATAATGTAGAGTTTTGTGGCTTTAAAGATGTGAAAATAGGGTATTTACAATGCATTTTTAAAAGCCATCTGTACTGTTAGTATTATTATGGTACTGTTAGTATTATTATGTCTCCCCCCCTCTGGGGGAGACATATTGTTTTTGCCCTGTCCATCTGTCCGTCTGTCCGTCAGTCCGTCTGTCACACTTCGTTTCCGCTCAATAACTCGAGTACCCTTTGACCCAGAGCCTTCAAACTTCATAGGGTGATAGCCCTTATTGAGTAAAAGAACCCTATTGATTTTGGGGTCAGTAGGTCAAAGGTCAAGGTCACAGTGACCAGAATAGTGAAAACCGTTTCCGCTCAATAATTTGAGTACCCTTTGACCCAGAGCCTTCAAACTTCATAGGATGACAGCCCTTATTGAGTAGAAGAACCCTATTGATTTTGAAGTCAGTAGGTCAAAGGTCAAGGTCACAGGGGCCCGAAGAGTGAAAACCATTTCTGCTCCATAACTTGAGTACCCTTTGACCCAGGGACTTCAAACTTCATAGGTTGATAGCCATTATAGAGTAGAAGAACCCTATTGATTTTGGGGTCAGTAGGTCAATGGTCAAGGTCACAGGGGCCTGAAGAGTGAAAACCATTTCCGCTCAATAACTGGAGTACCGTTTGACCCACAGCGTTCAAAATTCATAGGGTGATAGCCCTTTTTGATTAGAAGAACCCTATTGATTTTGGGGTCAGTAGGTCAAAGGTCAAGGTCACAGGGGCCTGAAGAGTGAAAACCATTTCCACTCAATAATAGGAGTTCTATTTTACCCAGACCATTCAAACTTCATATGATGGATGTCCTTATTGAGTAGAGGACTCCTATTGATTTTGGGGTCAGTAGGTCAAAGGTCAAGGTCACAGGGGCCCCGAAGAGTAAAAACCGTATCCGGTCAATTACTGGAGTACCGCTTGACCCAGAGCATAGGGTAATAGCCCTTATTGAGTAGAAGAACCCTATTGATTATGGGATCAGTAGGTCAAAGGTCAAGGTCACAGGGGTCTGAGCGCAGAGGGGGGGGGGGGGGGGGCGGCGCAGGGGGGAGACATGCGTTTTTCACAAAAAACATCTAGTCTATTTTTATTTCAAATCAGAGAGAAAGCATTGATAATTTGACTTGCTACAGTTACCGTTATAAACAAGATTTTAATGAAACCATCTGCCCACAAAAATAACTTGGTGAAAAGTAGACAGTTTGGTCTGCTAAAAAATTTCATATCTAATAGGAAAACTAAATTCAGAATTTATCTCTTAAATTTATTTTATGCTTTATTTTCAACATCATACCAGTAAATATGTAGTTATAATACCAATAAAAAGGATATTTTTGAACCTGAAAAATAACTAAGAATATATACTAATATTATTGCGACCTGGTCTGGAGAACAATGCAGATACTAGTAGTACTGATATTAACCTCTTTCACTGCTGGGCACAGCAATTGTCACTTTATCTTCTAGTAGTCAGATTTGCATTCTTGCAGTCTGATCAGGGTTGTCCTTGTCAGCTGTTAGGTAAATAAATTCAGTGTATACATTTCTGTAAAGCACTATGACCCAAGATCATAAACTGATTTTGGAGACCTGTCTCAAATCTCAAGCATATGATGGTCTCAATTTTCCCAGTCAGATGCTCGAGATCTGAGACTAGTCTCCAATCTCAGTTTTATAATCTTTGATCCAGATCCTCAAAATTTGAGACTGGTCTCCAAACTCTGTTTAAAAAACGTTGGTTCAGATTCTCGATTTGAGACTGTTTCCAAACTCAGTTTTATAATCTTTGGTCAAGATCCTTGATTTGAGACTGTCTCCAAACACTGTTTAATAATCTTCAGTGCAGATGCTCGGTCGTGGGCACTGTTAAAGCTGTGCCATAAAGGAAACAGTTAAAGCATTTGTCAGCCTAAGTTTTGGTCAGTATGTGATATGATGTAAGATTTACCACGACCATGTCCTTGGTCAGTAGCACTTTTCTTTGGGTCAACAGAAACTTGTATTACAAATAACTCTTTCAATATCTACTGTAATTGCAAATCAATTTGTTATCATCATTACACTGTGTTAAAATGTCTTGTCTTAAAACTTTCCGATATAAGAACGGAGTGTTTTCCCGATGTCAGGTGCTCTGTACATGTGCTCTGTCAGAAAACGTCAATTAAAGTAACGTGATGATTTAAGTAACAGGATATATGGTTAAGTGTATGAAATCCGTGGGTGTCTTTCTATTGATTATCAATGTTTTATTAACCCTTTCTGCCATATATACATATTTTTTGAAGCATATGTGACCATTGTAGATCCAGATCAGCCCGCACATCCATGCTGTCTGATCAGGTTCTGCACTATTCACATTTTGGTCAGAAATAACCTAACAAATCAAACAGCATACAGTGCAGATCCTGATCAAACGGCACTAATGTGCCTGCTAATCTGGATCTACACTGTCCTGCCATGCAATAAAGGTCTGTCTATGGAAGAAAGGGTTAAAACATATTTATCATGACAGCAGCTGATGAAAATATTTGAAAATGAAAATTTAAACCATAAAATGTTCTGGTTGATATTATTTTCCTAATAACTTGCTTCTTGTACTATTAACCCTTTACTCTATAAATACACCATTATTGCGTGGGTGAACAGTGTAGATGAAGGTCCACTGGCACATCAGTGCCATCTGATCAGGATCTACAAATTTTGTTTTTAGATTCATTAGTCATTCTATTTCTGACCAAGATGGAACCAGAGCAGATCCAGACATGTGTTGGCTGATCTGGATCGTAATACTGGTCACACACATGTTAAAATATGTTTATATGGAGTAGAGGGATAAGTGAAATAATATTACCTGTTGAGATATTTTAATGGACAACATTTCCATTTAAGCTGGTTATTTGTCAATAAGATACAGAATAGTACTACCTCAATAGCAAACAATGTAGACCCTAATCATCTAAATATTTACTTTGCTTGTATCAGTCACAAATCGGATCTATTTTTATCACCTTTGTCTCAATTAGAATAATTTTAAAGATGTTACTTTTCATTGAATAATTGTCATCAGTTTTTTTTTTCTATGTTATGATCAAATGGTTGCCATTTCAGCCAGTCCAATGCTTGAGATTTTAGACTTGTCTCCAGTTTTAGTTTAATGATCTTGGACAAAGTCTTTTGTTCTCTTAGACCATTTTCTCCATCGTTCTTGTTAGCAGGTGTTTTTTGTTGCATATCACAGGCCGTAGATCTATTTATTTTTCAGATTATACAGTATTATTTCTAGACAATGTATTTATATTATTGTAATTTACCAAATTCAATTATGTGCACAACAAAATTTAGTGAATTATTTTTAATAAAAAAATCATTACACATTTTAGTTTTTTGTTTTTGTGTCCATGCATGGAAACCAGTCTCAAATCTCAAGCATCTGATTGGCCGAAATGGGGACTGTCGCCATTTCAGCCAATCAGATGTTTGAGATTTGAGACTGGTTTCCAATCTCATATATAACCTTCAGGCCAGTCAGCCAGCAATAACCATGATGACTGTGTAGATCATCACCGGAGTGTAGTCTATTGCCTCAATTTGACCAAGTGCAGCTTGGATGACAAATATTGCAAAAGACAAAATTAAGCTCAAATTCCACAAACCAATTTTTGGACAAATTCTTATTGCCATCCTGACAGAAGTCTGAAATAACCTTTTCCTCTATAGACACGCCTTTATTGTGTGGGCGAACAGTATAGATCAAATGGCACATCTGTGCTGTCTGGTCAGGATCTGCACTGTTGGCTTTATGATTCACTTGCTTATTTTTTACCAAACTGCGACCAGTGCAGATCCTGATCAGACGGCACGGATGTGCCGGCTGATCTGGATCTACACTGGTCGCACATGCATAAAAATGCGTATACATGGAGGAAAGGGATAAAGAGAGATGTTGTAAGGTTTTGACCTTGAAACTGAAGATTAAACTATTTTGTCTGAAATTAGTGTGCTTATGTAAATACAGCCACAGGTGAATAAGTTTTTTTTACTAAAATATTGCTGGCAATAAGTATTTTACGCTCCCAGAAAGAGGCATATAGAGTTGCACTGTCTGTACCTACCTAGGGTTATCAAGAAATTCAATGAAAACTTACTTCCTACTTTCACTTTCTACTTTCACTTTGAACCAGGAAGTAAGATTTCCTTGAATTTCTTGAAAACCCTAACATTATTTTGACGAATTGGCACTAAACATTGTAGACCAGCATATACTTATTTCAGGTATGAGTTGTTTTGGTATATTGTTCATGAATGTTAGAGTTCTCATGCAAATGGTTTTTCTTTTGTTTTAGTATGTGCTTGGTAATTAGAACATGAATTGGACTAAATTGAGCTTGCAAACATTTACTACATCCATAGCTAAATACATTTAATAACTAAAATCTAGGTGGCAATAAGTATTTCCCTCAAAATTCATTTCTTGAAATTTTAGCCTGTTTTCGCCATTTGCAATGTTTGCGATACCTTAACGAGTAGATATGCACATTTTAGCATATTCCAACCAAATGATTGTTCACAGAATTACCATGCAAATCTTCCGAATTTAAGTTAGTATTTTCTCTGTCACAGAGTTAATGTTTAAAGCATTTTCAGGATTTTTCTACATAATAGCCCACACATTTCGAACTGACACTGCTTTTTATACGAAAATATTGCAGTAAGGTTATATGAAACATTTTAATTACAAAATTAAAGCCTACCAAGATGCCAAAATAGTTACGTACAAGGAAAATAACAAAACTAATCTATTTTTGACATAAATAAGCATTGTGATATAAAAGTAATATAAATTAGTCTTACGTCAAAAACCGGCAGAATGATGAATACAAAAACGTAACAGATATTTTAGAAACACACAAACATACTATTTTTATGGCATTTTACGTAATATGTTGGTTTACCGTTCTACAAATATTCGTTTGTTTCTTGGCATCTTGCTAACTATCATGTTTAAAAATGTAGATGAAATATAAAATCACGTGTATTGAACGATAGATTATTTCGCGTCCGTAGAACGAAAAGTTGACAGGAAAACAGAACAAGAAAACAGATATCGGGGAAATTCATTCTTACATGTCATTACGTTCATTTATCTTTAATTCTGTACGCAGAATTAGCCTTTTGCGTTCTAAGTATTCGAATATCAGGTGTGATCCTGCGCAATGAGTCTTTCCAAAATTTGGAAGTTCTAACTTAAAAAAATAAAACAAAATCTACCCGTGACACGACAACTTTGTCTCAAACCGGAAACGTAAGGATCAGTACAGGTCACATGCACCAATACAAAATGTTCAGAAAACATGGTTTCGGTTACTCTCAAAGCACATGCAGATCGTAATTGATGTTTTCTTTGATATATCAATAATTGCGATAACGAGGAATCATTAATTGCCTGCCAGGGAAATGAGAATTAAGAAAAATATAAGCTTGGGCACTGTAACGACGCATGAACAAATTTATTATCGTTTATTTATCGTTTATGCGTTGATTTTCAACGCATAACAAAACTTTTTTATGTGGCAAAAAAGGAACACTTTTGCCAAATAAAACAATTAAACGCATACTAGTACAAAAGTGGTATAATATCATCACTATCTGACTTTTAGAGAAGTATATTCTGATAATAACATAAAGATTTAATAAAATAAAGATTAAGTAATGTCGATTCAATTGTGAACCGAACCTATTGACTTTGTTTGTGTCCACTTAACCAAGCTTTGAACTAACTTTTAGATAGGTTAATTCTGACAAAGATTTAGTAAGATCGGTTTAATTGTGAACCAAACCAAATGGTCTATCTGCAAAAAACTTTAAAATGACGTTTTTTTTCCAAACTATTTTTTTTGTCCGTTGCAATAAGTCCCAAGTAATGCACAAGTGATTTGTAACCATTGCCCCAATTCCGGAAAATACCAGGGCCTTTGTGCGTTGCAATAAGTCCCAAGTAATGCACAAGTGATTTGTAACCATTGCCCCAATTCCGGAAAATACCGGGGCCTTTGAAACAATCTCTAGGAAAGACCCTGCTATGCCGGGGTTGGGGCAGTGGTTACCATTACTTAGAATAAGCAAGGTTGTTTAAATCGTCAATGTTTTTAAATGGCAATGTTTGCCACAAAATAACAATAAAACAAATTTTACTGACAAGCATGCCATTAGTTCACGTGTTTATTAACGAAAAGAATATCTCAATTTTTATTTAATCAAGAGTCATAATTTTGTCGTTACCGGAACAATAAAACATAAATAACTAACAGCTTCCTGCCCAGTGAAGAGAATACCGCTCTAGAGACACCCATGTTATAAAATTTCGAAACATCATCATCATCAACGTTATCACCTTCGTTTTCTTCAAATATTAGAACTCCGTTTTTAAGCTTAATAATAAATGGTTCAACTAATCCTCTTTATGTGACAAAATGGCACAAATGCGCGCCATATAAGAAATTTCTGCTTTATGCGTTGAGCGTTGCCGCATAAACTCGATCGCTCTGTTTATGTGTTGAAAATCACTGCAAAAAATTGTTTATGCGGCGATGCTCTTATGCGGCGTTACAGGGCACTTGTATGATAATCGTCGCACATTTCGCGGATCATATATGTTCAAAGTGATTTACAGAAAGTCCATTCGTTCTTGCAAAAGGCATTGTTTGGATGGAATCTGAAGGACCAGTACATGTAAACCTTATGCCATATAACATGCATTTATTTGACTCGAAGAACCAATGATTATATATGTATTCACTTAAAGCATTGAATGTCAAGTCATCAGGTATATTTGTGTACATAAATGCATGTCTTTCTCCTATCTGGATGCATATATTTTTCTTAGCATTTTGCACCAAAATAAGATAAATCATTAAAATTGAGACAGCTGATTTTATAATAAAATTGTTAATAAAACTACGTGTACATTCACTCTGCCTTTATATGAGTGTAGAATGCTAAGTATTTAGATTTAATAGCTAGGAAAAACAGATTTTACCATGTTCACGTAATTTTTCAGAATTTTTGGCAATACTTTGATATTTTCTCTTTTTTATATTCGCATGTCCAAAAGGAACAAAAAAAGACAAGGTAATTGTATTTTTTTAAACAAATAATATAAAAGAAATCAAGATATTGTTTATTTTCAGCGACTCTTAAGTTTTACCAAAGGTGTGTGTGTGTGTGTGACAAATTGTTACATTCGTGATGGGGCGCATTTGACAGTGCGATAATTCGCCCCGCAATAACACATGGGTTTCGACCTGTGTTAAACAATTAAATAATTATTTCACGTTTTAAGACAATATTATTGCTATGTTAACGTATAAAATGCGCAGGTAAATGTAATATCGACATCTCGATCTTACTGCTTTAAACTACATGTATTGACGCTGACCGTTCGAAGGCGGAAACCCATCTGGTTCTCTTGTAAAATTTTGTTGTGGCTTTTTTAAATGGTATACATTATAAACGTATGCTCTCTTTTCATACCTATCTAAGATAGTCTTTTGATTTCCGGCTTTGGCTCTTCGTAATTGCACATTTCACATTTTTTACTGGTAAAAATCTAAACTTCCGATAAAGTTCTCTTCATTATATAAGAACATTGTTTGAACACTGAAAAAACACAAACTTGTATTACCGGGGTATGTAATAGATCAGAATTCACAATAAACAAGCAAACATAAATCAAGGCCCTATGGAAATGATTGCAACTTTCCAACTTTTAATCGACTATATTTATAACATATTTTAAACAATGTTAAAGTGCTTTAATGAGGCTGTAAGTAAAAATAAACACTCTTAAGAATGTGAATATGCTAAAATATATCCATAGCTGTTATAACATTTTACCCCATGACCGGGTAAGTTGATTCACCTGTTTATTTACTAAAGCTCGACTTTTTAAGAGTTCATTCCTTAATTATACACTGATTGATTTATTATTAAACTTAATTTTCTAATGTTTTAATTTCTACTGTTTACATTACTGCCGTACATCTACAGTTTGTCAACCAGTTCCGGTTAATTCATATATTCGTTGTAAAAATATACTAAAAGCATAAATCAGAACTTTGTTTTTTGATTATAAGCAAAATATCTTAGCTAAAAGATGCTGACTTTATTTAAGTCTCCGCTTTTATTTACTTTTACATATGTAACATTTACTTAAAGACTAGTTTACACCAGTTCCGGTTAATGAATCTATTTTGGTTAAAACTTGGTAAACATGTCTCAGAGTGAATTTTTATTGTCTAATTAGGTAGCTGTAAACTGGCTTTGACATACCTAATTCATTTTTACACGTTTTCTAAGGGTGCAAAAGAATTCTGAACGTAATGTAAAATAAATAAAATAGCACACTCAAGTATTATGCTATAATTTATTTTTATTTATTACAATATTAACAAAAGCAATTTAGCACTCATGACATCGTGCAAGTTCCATTCCAGAGTCTTAAGGTATTGCACTACGTGTATCTGATTTAAAATTTAAGCAACCATTTCATGGAATAGAAATGTTATAATCACGTGGTGGCACGACACCTCTTTATGTGGAGTTAGACATCGTGGGTAGCAATGTACTGGTGACACCTAATCTTCCGTGACTACTATACCATCATTGTTTAGGATATCTTTGATGTAGGGTGCAAAATACCTTCAGACATGACCAATATGTAAACCAGCTGCATCCTCTAGCTTTAAGTGTCTCTTTTCCTCGGTAGCCGTTCCCAGTTTATCCTTTAAAATTGAATTCCAAAACTGGAATTCACACTAATTACTAATTGTGAATCACTGATCCGGAACTGGTTCAAACGCATGCTTCTCAAAAACCGTCACAAAACAGAATATTTACACTTCAACTTCCTTGGGTCCCTTCCTTTCTTAATCTACATCAATGATCTTCCAATGACACTAGAATCATGTAACGTTGATATGTATGCTGACGATTCTACTTTGCACACATCCTCTTCTAACATAAATGAAATACAATCACGACTTCAAAATGGCATTGGTAATATTGACAAGTGGTGTAAAAATAACAATATGGCACTAAACCCATCAAAGTCAACTTGCATGCTACTGGGAACGAAAAACAGGTTAAAGAGGTCAGACTCTCTAGTAATTACTTTAAATCAAACTCAGCTTGAGAATGTACATTATCAAAATATTTTAGGCATCATTGTTGATGATTCAATAAAATGGCAAGTGCAGATAGATAAAATTTGCAGTAAATTAAATTCAAAGCTATATCTGTTTAATAGAATATCAAAGTACCTCACATTTGAAACAAAGAAAGTTTACTATAATGCGTATGTACTACCTGGGTTTGAATATTAGATGGAAATAGATCAAAGCTTGTTAACGGTTGTCGGGCGCGACAACCGTTATGATAGCTGGGGAGAACACTGGGGCTCGGCCCGGTCCTTGAAATCCGAGCAAAATCTCGATCCACAACTACTCCAACCTAACCAAAACCTATCTCCCGCTTGTCACGTGACTGATTTGTTTTTAATCGTTCTCTTAATATCCTTTCATAGTTGTTCGAACAACAACATTAAATTGTTTTCTTGTTTTTATTTGTAGCATTATCTTTCAAAGTTCGCATTCCTTCTCGAAATATTTGTATTTTCTTTAAATGCACTACTTTTTATGCCACACAACTACGAAATCTTTCAGGCGTAACTAAACTACTCATGCATATCCAGTTGCTTGTTCACTGCCGTAGCTGGTCGTGTTTTCACTCTACATTTGTTAACTGGCGTTTTTGGCATGAATGCTCCAAAATTACACGGAAACTTACTATCAATCGCTCAGCATTCGTGGAATGGTGTGCTGCATTATGCTTCACACTTGTGCAGAACATTTCGGCCTGCTCTCGCGGTGACCACAAAACCCCACTTACTTGATACGCTCTCGAGGTCGCAATGATACACCCGAAGTTGCCTTCTCAAAATATTGCCCAATTAACATGTGTGATTTTGTATTGTTCATTTTTTTATTTCATTTTAATTTATTTGTGTGTAGTTATAATATTTCATGATGGCCTCTTGAAAATAAGATTTGTATTATTGTTGTTTTACTTTGTACAAAACTTAAGAGTTACCATCTATAAATAAATAATTTATTATTATTATTATTATTATTATTATTATTATTATTATTATTATCCTCTATGATGAAGTCTTACGGGTATTCATCTAACGAATCATAATTTCTTATGGTTAACAGTGTGACTTATTACTTTAAAAGGCGTGGCTACATTAGAGCCGTTCACAATTTATTGGACGTTGCTCGATGATTTGACGTGTGATGTCGCCAAACACGTTTTGCCACGAGTTGCTGCTAAAAAGCGTGCCGTCGTTCACTTTGTCGTCAATGTAGCTGTTCCAACAGCCATTCGAAAAAGCCGTAATATCACAAATTCTTCTAGTTATTTCTGTATTAATGAGATTATTTATGACTGTAAATATTAGGATACAATCGATAATAAATGTTTATACTTAATGTTTATACTTAATTGTTATCGCTATGAAACTCAAAGGCAAAACTTCTTTAGGGCTACCCGTATGTTTCATCCTTTTAATATTGATGACCTATTATTTGGAAATCCTCATCTGACTGATGAAGAAAATAGTTTTATTTTCCTTGAATTACAAAATTTTATTAAAAAAACGAGAAGATTTGGAAATTAGTGGCCCTTTCTTACTTACACTGGCTTCTGGGCACATGCGCTGGCATTTTCTGGACGAATTATGGGTCATGTATTATATTTATTATTTAACTATTAATAGATGATGTTTAATTCGTGCATCTAGTTTGACCCAAGAGAGATAAGAGGGTTACTAAAAAAGTTCAGAAAAGATGTTGTTTTGGTAAATACGTGATTTTTGTTACATATGCATTAAAAATTATTGTTTTGGAAATAAAATGTATTGCTATGAACGTTTTTATGGGTAGAAACCTTAGTTTTTGAAGTGAAATTGTTAAGTGATTTTGACGGGGTAGAAGAACTTTTTGAACATCCCTTTCAATAACGGAAGTTATGTTTGATTGCTCTCCCTTTGCATGTAAATATTGTATAGGAAGGATTCACAGGTAGGCAATATGCTAAAAATAGATTCACTGATAAGAATTGACCTTAGCAACCTTGCTAGCGGTACACATTTTGTATGTCTTGCATTCAGTTTACTATAAATTAGCTTGTGTTGAGGCATGGATCTGAAACCAAAATCTTTTTAAAAAAAGTTTAGTAAGACACAACAATGTTGTTATGGCGTTTGTAAAGATGACTCGAGGTATACAAAGATGGCATGAAAGATGTATCATTATACCCTTTCCAAAACCAAAACCAAATGAACATAAGTTCAAAAAGTGGATAAGTGCATGTGGTCGGCTCTATTTTATTATTGACAAAGCAAAAAAATTTTAAAAAGTGGACATGCAAATTCTGTTGATATTTTGTTGGGGGACAAGGACCTACAGAAGGAAATCCAGACCCTATTCGATCCTCTTACATTCCGCTTTAGGTATAGAAAATTAAGTCAATCGTTTAGCTGTAGACATTTTTTTTGCATGGCAGAATAGTAATTTTGCTGCACCTATATAGATTTTCTCTTGTGAATTATGGTACTATAAATTTGGAACCATTTGCCCTAATCAGTTAATAATAATTTTCTTCCCGTCCCCAGCTTCAATACCTGCCTTGCATCTGAAAAACAATTACAACAACAACAAAAACAATACATTTAATTTCTACATTTGATAAAATATACTTTATGACAATGATCAACAGGAAACAGATTGAACCAATTCATTGTCACATTTAGCAAAAAGTGTTTCTTTTATTTTCGGGGTACAGTTTTTATTATGCAATAACTTTTTTTATTATAAATAAATTTTCATAATTTTGGTATCTAAATTACTGTAATACATTCGGTATTATGAAACTGTGAAAAATGTTGATAATATGTATATTTTCCTTGTCAAAATGCAATTATCCCCACCGTCCGTTTTTATTGTCCTTAAGTATATTAACCTAATTACTAGTAAGAATACCTACATACATAATTAGCCATATTAATTTTACAATATTGTAAACATAAATATACAGACAAGATAAGTCATGATACATCATAAAGATACTGAAACTGCACCTGTTTCTGACCACCTCCAGCTCAAGATTATATAATGCATGCTTTAACTGCTTGATATGAAAATACTATGAGAATTTCTATGAATCTTTTCAATTAATGCTTGCCTATCCTGACAAATTTAAACATTGACACTGTAATCAAAGTTTTAGTTAAACGTTTGAATGCTCAGGTTATGTCAGATTAGCGAAACTTAACTCAAGGTTCAGCATTTTCTGTTAAATTTACAGCAAATATCTTATCACAAGGAACCATTGTTTACACTGTATTGCACCACCTTCCTAGAAATGTGTATCATGTGGTACTGATAACAACAAGAGCTGTCAGAGGAGACAGCATGCTCGACTATTCGAATCATTTGAAACAAATGCAATTTGAAGATTAAAACAATAATAACTATGGCCATACATTCATGTGCAATCAGGAAAAATATTAACAAGTGAATGGTACGGGAGAAATTCTTTTCAAATAACAGAAATAATTCCTAAATGTACCATAAATATTAAACTGAATAGGGGAATAACTATGAAATATTTCTGAATTTGTTAGAAAACTTGTTAGTAATTTTTTATTAGAGACATTTACTTTTAGTCAAATATCAATCACTTCAGTAATGTTACAGAAAAAGAACTGAAATGAAAATATAATGGTAGTTTGAAGTTGATACCTTAAGTATTTGCAAAGTTATCGATGAAGTGCACTTAAGTGAAAATATAAGTGAAACTAGAAATGTGTCCATAGGACACGGATGCCCCGCTATGCATCATTTTCAGACACTCAAGTGCAATGATGGGAATAATACGCGATACACTGCCCTTTCATGGTGAACATTTGTGTCAAGTTTTTTTTGAAATCCCTCCATTTATAATGAAGTTACAGCCTGGACAAGAAAATTCTATTTTTAGTAACATTGACCTTGACCTTGGACCTTCAGGCTTGGGTATTGTGCGGACACACTGCCTTTTCATGAACATTTGTGCAAAGTTATTTTGAAATCCCTCCAGTTATAACAAAGTAACAGCCAGGACAAGATAATTCTATTTTTAGTAACAGTGACCTTGACCTTTGACCTACAGGCATGGGCATGGTACGTGACACACCGCCCTGTCATGGTGAACATTTGTGTCAAGTTATTTTGAAATCCTTCGATTCATAACAAAGTTACAGCCTGGACAAGAAAATTCTATTTTTAGTAACAGTGACCTTGACCTTGGATCTACAGGCATGGGTATTGTGCTGACACACCGCCTTGTCATGGTGAACATTTGTGCCAAGATATTTTGAAATCCCTCCATTCATAACAAAGTAACAGCCCGGACAAGAAAATTCTATTTTTAGTAACAGTGACCTTGACCATTGACCTACAGGCTTGGGCATGTATGTGACACACCGTCTTGATATGGTGAACAATTATACCAAGTTATTTAAAAACCCAATAAGAAATAACAAAGTAACAGAGCGGACACGATTTTGCAAGAAAATTCTATTTTTAGTAACAGTGACCTTGACCTTGGACCTACAGGCATGGGTATTGTACGCAACACACCGCCTTGTCATGGTGAACATTTGTGCCAAGTTATTTTGAAATCCCTCCATTCATAACGAAGTTAAGGGCCGACTGTATATTTTGCTTAACACAAAATGTAAGCGAAAAAGGGGCATAATTTGAAAAATATTGGAAGAAGGGTTATGGGTCTTGTTGGTTATGATGTAGATTTTGATGGTGAAAATATATTTCAAGTTTCAAGGCAATATCTCAAGTAGTTTTAAAGTTAGGGGCAAAATGCATATTTTGCTTGACACAAAATATAAGAAAAAAGGGGCATAACTTGAAATATATTGACAGCAGAGTTATAGGTCTTGTTGGTAATGATGTAGAATTTGATGGTGAATATATATTCCAAGTTTCAAGTTGATATCTCAAGTAGTTTATAAGTTATGGACCAAAGTGCATATTTTCCTTAATGCAAAATTTAAGTGAAAAAGGGGCATAACTTGAAAAATATTTGTAGCAGAGTTATGGGTGTTGTTGGTAATGATGTAGAATTTGATGGTGAATATATATTCCAAGTTTCAAGTTGATATCATAAGTAGTTTTCAAAGTAATGGACCAAAGTGCATTTTTTGTTTAACGGACGCCGACGCTCCCCTATTCTTCGAATAGTCGAGCTAAAAATTGATGACGTAGCTGTGAATCCTTCCTATTGAAAGGTTCTTGCTAACCTTTAACAATTTCATTGTGATCAAAGATTTCTTAACACTAATGTGGATTGCATAAAACACCGTTTTACTTTGTATCATTTAATTGCAACATCTATTTATGTCAGAAGTTCTCAAGTCTATATTTTGTGATATCTAGTCTAATTAAACGTGTTTACTACATTGCTTAACTTATGTGGACAATATCCACTTCCCTCTACCCAGGGATCTTTCATCCATGCTGATATTCTTCAAGATATCATAATCACATCATTGCCAGTCATATGTGATATTCAATAAAATTTACCACTTATATAACTACTTATACTTGATCTCTATTTCATATCATAGGTCAAACAACTATTCACTTCATATCTACAATAAGATGGATCCAACCACAAATTGGCTCAGGGACATTACATCATTAGCATGAATGTCGTCCACATATAACACGTGTGTGTTATACTTTTCTTGTTAAATAGTGTTATTACACTGATAGAAATAAAAGGAAGAGGAAATAGGTTCGATTTTGGTCGGATTCTGGTCGGAATGGGGTTGGATTTTGGTAGGAATCCGAAGTCAATCCGATGTCGGGAAATGACGTCTAAAAACATTCATTTCCAACCAAAATCCAACGTTGATCCGATGTCGAGGTCTGACGTCAATCCAACGTCTTTTCGACGTCAAATGTTTCCTGGGACTATATTGCAAAACCTGGGGACTATTTAATGCCAGCCGTTGCCTGAATAGCCCGGGTAGGAAGTTCATACGGTGATGTATTTAAAGGTAAATAGCTGATATCGTCCTGCCCTCTGACATTTTATTTAAAAAATAAATAAACAACAGGTAATTAGGTTTTAACAAATTTGGCCCGATGTTTTTGTTGTTTGCTGAGCTGGTCGATTATTAAAATGAAGAATGAAGGTATGTTTATGTAAAATAAAAAAACCTATAAAATCATTAGTAATGTAAAATTCGCAATAAATGTATCTCTGCGAGTATAACCTACAAAATTTTGTTAACAACTTTAAAATGTATTTCATATTTTAAAAATCATCTCATTCGATCATAATTATAAAAAATAATAATTAGACATTAGTGTCACCGCATGTGCAACTTTTGTAATTCACGTTATACGACTATCATATTTGCACATAAACAATTCGCAGATATAGTCTCTCACGTGTTATATTCACAGGAGGAGCAGACGTATTTAATTAATAACAAAAACATTGAAATAAAATGCCCTGTTGTTTTCCATCAGCATATACGTGGCGGTTTTTCTCAACCTGGATGTTATTTATTGTAAATGTTGCAAGACTCATTACCAGAAAATGTTGCCCTAAGAGCTGTTGTTTAATTTATTCGTATGGTGACCTTGACCGAAGATATGATGACCTTGACCTGAAGATATGTTTGCGAAAATTGCGTTACTTGAGTGTCAGATTCATCGTCCTAACTGACCTTCAATATCAGAGTCGACTGATTCCTAGAAAGTTTTCCGACACTTGAAGAACTGTTTCAGATTAAACATATTTGATATCATATATCTTAGTAAGATGCGAAAAAAGCATGATATGACACTCCATTGTCTGCTTGGAGGTGTGGCGGGTGCTTGAAATTCGAAACTTACACACATCGTTCTCCACCTACATTATTCATTCAATTTATAAGGGGATTTTGCAAATTGTTCATGTATTAATTATATTCGTGCACAAAAGTCTTGTCCGGTATGGTTTTCCGTAATTTCTTTTAAACGCGTGAAGTGTTTATCGCACACTCATAAATTTGGTATCGATGGAAAGAGGTCAATAATTTGCATCTAATGAACAAAGAATTTTAGGAATTTTGAGTCAGCTCTGGCAGAAGAGTGATGTGGTGAAGGTTGTAGACCGGACAAGACTTTGTCCATTAGCATATTAACTAACCTGTCTAAAACTGAGAATTACAGGTGTTCCACATTTGTTCAATAAAAAGCTTGAACCAATTATTATTGGAAATGTTTGACCGAACGACGACTGGAGCTTATCGGTGTAATTTCATGTATTATTTGGCGGCATTTCACCGATATTTTAGAATATCTAGATCTATTGTTCGAGCTAATTTTCACTTGACGGTCGTTTACGTTATCCAATCCACTGACGAAACTGCATTCAACTGTACCAATATTTAAGTGTTAACGGCCGTTGTCGTTACCAAAATCTCAACGACGTACCAAGTTTAAAAGTAAATATCTTTCTAGAGAAAGCGAATTGGAAGCTGTGGTTTCAAATACTTACAGGGAAATATTTGAACTTTATCATGGAATATTTCAAATATTTCAGATTTGGTAATAAAACAAGATATTTGCGGCCGATTCGTCAAATGACATATTTTGTCGCAAAATTGCACACTTTTTCTGCAATTTTTATGTAAATAATATCCTGTGTGCGTCAAGATTTCGTCAGTAGAGTCCTTAACAAACAAGGAATCAATATGTATGTTTTTGTCTGCTAAGATATTGCGGGAAAATGTAAAAATCAGGCCAATACTCAGTTTCGCCGAAAAACGTTCATGTACACAAGCAACTGCCGTCGGCTTACCCACGGCATTCACATTATCGGGTTGAACGGTGTGAGTTATAAAGTGGGCTTGAGGCTACCTGAACAATCTGTGCTTTTTCTCGGCATTCTTTGGGGTCATAAACATGCGCCTGCTTGAACTTTACTCATGCCACCTTTCAACACACTGTAAAGGTTATTGCTTGCGGGGTACTTTTTAATAGGGTAATAATAATTATATTTATATGGCAAATCCATAACGGAATGCATGACTTTTTAACAAATGTGGTTTCTTGAAATAAGACGCAATAGAGGGCGTAATGTTTGTTTCGCATGTTTAATGCACTTCATTATCCAGAATCATCTTGTTTGTGTTGTGTGTTTTTTTGTTCGTTAAATATACACATTACATTTTTGAAAAACAAATGAAAACAACATAGTATCATGAATGGCCACATTCAGCAGCAGACACATTCTCTCATCACAGCCAAAAAGTAGAAAGGAGAAAGAGCATGTTAATGCAAAAAAACATTAAAATAAAAGTTTTAAAAGAAACGCCACAATTCACGAAAGTAAGAACCGATGGATTACCGCCTTGGAACGGTTAGTGGTAAAACAATTTGCCACCGGGGGAGGTTTAAACCACGCTATAGGGTGCACCAACCTCACACGCCCCAATAGATTCTCATATGAACAAACAAGGGTCCAATATCATAAAACTAAGGTTGGTGACCAGTCTCAAATCTCGAGCATCTGATTTGCTGAAATGGTGACCAGTCGCCATTTCAACCAATCAGATCCTTGAGATTTGAGACTGGTCTCCATTATTAGTTTTATTATCTTGAACACAGTAATCTTGATAAGCTAAATCCAACCCACCCATCCACTTGACAATGTAACAAAACTTTTTGAGCTATTGACTGTTTAATCTGTGCCTAGTCTGGAAGGAGATGTGCAGAAAAAAGGAAAGTACGTACATAAAATACGTAAACACCGTAAAATCGTGTATTGATATCGAGCTAGTTTACCGAGTTATTGTTCTTGCATCTTTATATTGGAGTCTTTCATAAGAGTTTCTCCCGTACATTGACAACAGACGCATTTTTAAATAGAGGTTTGATAGATGTATAATATTATTTGAACTTAAAGTTTTCATTTTTATTTTTAAGTTTCAATGCACACATTGAGTTTAGGGCTTCAGATGCTGATGTGATGATACTGTTTGTATTTTCAAGCCATGTTGTATACTTCTACTTAAAGATAGCTGTAGATTTGTACGACTGGCTACGAATCAAAATAAATATTTTTGAAGTAAAGCTTTGGCCACGAATTCAGGACAGTGAAACAACATAACTTGTGTTTTTGGTCTAAATTAACTAACTAATTTGTACCATTCTTCAACTGTACGAGGGATGTTCAAAATACGCGGAAAAGTAGCGTAGTATCTTTTATACTCGTCACACTTGCATCAAACTTGGTCAAATTAAAATGTCGATCTTACTGAATATGAAAAACAAAACAAAACATCATCAGTTCAGAAATTCACTACACTGTTATCACCGTGCCCAATCGTAACCTTGCAAAAACGACAAAGTCGCGTCGGATCCCGGAATTTCAGTGAGTATTTTGTTGATTTTTGTGAGAAAATCGTTTTTTTTTTATTTACTTATAAATATTTTCAGAGAAAACAACCAAGTGCAGGATGATCTCCTTGGAATAGGCTATAATGCTCACTAGTCGGTTCCTCCATATTTCTATCATTTTCTCAATCATTCGGTGAAATCTACGAAATTTGCTGAAAAAGTCGACAGTGGGTTTGGAAAACGCATGTTTTAAACATCTTCTAATACATGTATTCGCCTTTCCATGTGTTAATCATACTACCACTACTACAACAACAACAACAACTACTACTACTACTACTACTACAACTGCTACTACTAGTACCTCTTCTTCTACAACAACAACAGCAACTACTACTTCTACTACTAGTACTACTACTTTTTTTATTATTTAGGATGCAGAAACCAGGGAAAGGGAAAACAGAAAGGTAGCGGCCGTCATACTATGTACAAACTGCAAATCGGAGGAAGACATTATCGTCAAAGTGAATATAGACAAATTTCATCAAGACGAGGTGGAGGCATTCGGAAGATTGCCTCAGACACTGGAATCAAAAACTGAAGTCGAAAAACGTCTTTTTTTCATTTTATTATGTTTATATATTGTACATTTAAATTACAAATTTCATATGCAAAAAAATCACTGTAGAAGATTTAAAATTAATTGGTGTTTGTTATCTGTTTAAACGAATTTATTCCAAAAAAGTGTTTGCTCTAGGTTTTTCGGCCAATCACATGCCCCGAAATTAAAACTTCTAAACATTTTATTTCACATTAACAGTTGATGTTGAGTGTTCACGTGACACAGATCAACTCTGACATGAACATATGAATAATACTAATAATTCTATAGCAAACACTAAAGATTTATTGAGGTAATGGCTAAATGAACAAACATTATATGACTTAAAAACCAATCTCGCCTGCTGTACTTCTATGCGTTCGGTGTTTGAATCACAAATTTGATTATTTAGCCTTTACCTTACACATGTAAAAATGTAATGTTTGTACCAAGGCAAAGAGTAATAGCAAAATACAAAAGTTATAAGTTAAAAGTCACAAGATAAAAGTCATTCATAAGTAAAAAACTATAATTAAAAAGTCATTAGGCACAAGGCAAAAGTCATAAGTGAAAAATCATAAGTGAAACGTCATAAATCCCAAATCGCATACAGCGTAAAATAAAGTCAGCATTAATCACAATGATCAATAAATATTTTTGCATCAACAATCATTCATATAACGTTTCCCTTTTAATTCCATAATGCATAATAAAGTTTGTTTGTTATTTGTTAAGAATTAATTACTCGTTGAATCTAATAAAACAGACTTGTAAGATTTTATGAAGGGTTATGGAGAAATCTTTTTTAAAAGAACCTAGACGCTCGAAGTGTTTCTTTTATCCCTATCATCGCCTTCTTGCTGATTTGACTCCAGAGACACTGGTCTCAGTAAGGTCATGGACTACCCATCCCTTTGGCTTTGCAATGCAATTGGCTTCTTATGATTTATATGTTTGTGTGTTTTTGCATACAAATTTTGTCAGCTGATGGGTGTTTTGGAGATATTTCTCCAAGACAACTTGTACTTGTTTGTTGATGTGAGAACCTGCTGGGCTAGTGTCAGGTTGGTGCATCCTAGAACCTGGTATAACCCTTGGCTAAAATGTGGGGAGGATGTGTCTTCTGAATGTGACAATTCCTGATATGCGTATTTCACTTTTTTGTAAATATTGCAAATATGTAAATCTCTCAAGTCTACTTTATTGCCGAACTCGGGAGTTTCATACAGACATCGTACAAAAAACAGTGTGCCCTGTATCTCGCAAGTCTTTGAGAAAAAAAATCCACTAACGGATTCCATTTTGTCGTTATGTACACAACGATTTTGAATGCGTTCGTTAGATGTGTTTTTTTTTCAACTACAATGCTTGAGTCCCAGCAAACGGGTCTGTAGAATCGTGTCAGAATTATTGCTGCAATAGTAAATAAATGAAGTTTTCTGTTCCACCATAACGGCGTAGTATTCGAGGGCCTTTTGATGTTCAGTGCGTCTAAAAGTATCTTGCAATAACGTGTGGGTCGTTATTCAAGTCCGTATCATCTTTTTTTTTTTACCTAACCCATCCACCGCACCACGGATACAAAATTCATATGGTTTTTCTGTTTGTCGAAACCATCAGTATTCCATGTAAAACTGGGTGCTTTGGCGCAGTATGAGCGCTTGAGAAGACGATGTGCTTTGAGCGGCTCTACACCAATTAGACCAAGCGCTCTCATCATTTGCAATACGTCGTCCATTTTAACGTACACATGGTAAACCAACATTAACATACGCCACATTGTACAATAACCTATGCATTGTCCACTTGTATGTATTTCTCTTTTCACAACATCAGATACAGTCTCAAGCCGAGTATATATTCTCTTACTCCGTTGTAGCGTTTAAGAATTCTCTTCACTGTCCTCAATGACTTCGTAACCCCATGCCGTACCATTAAAAAAGCTACAATTCCATAGATCTTACAACCTTTCTGGAAGTACTATATTATGAGCAAAGTTCTGTTTGCTAAAGATTTTGAGAGGGAGTACCTCGGCACAGTAACTTGGGTAATGCCGAACAGTATAGTGATGAAGACACAGATCGACATCAAGGTTTTCATCCTCATTATCTTTCATCCAGTAGTTGTGTCTGAAATACAAGTTTATCTTCTATATAAATCTGTTTAAAGTTGTGGTATAAAATAGGCCAATATATTATCTGCGTTTCATGAAGACTCTTGAGTATGAAAAGTTAGATGCGAAAAGCTTATGACCTTTGAAATGCTCTCATGATAATTTTTACTCTCGAATGGTCCTATATCTAATTTTGTTCTCAGGTGTTCTTTTCTTAATTTTCGGAATATACCACAGAATGAGACATAAAAACTTAATGCAAAAAGGAGCTAGATCACATTGAAAAGTGAGCTCTGTATGTGTATTCTCTGTGTACTCGTTAATATACAGCTTAAAATTGAACAAAACATACAGTCACTTGTGGAATAAAAGTCAGTGATAAATTTAGTTTTAACTTATTTATTTTACATCGATTGTGAAACAAGTTATTCCAACTTATATTAATCAGGCTCGATGACTGCTTCCTGGGTTTCCAACCAGTACTCGCGCTGAATGTGGATTGAGGAACTGCAGACGAACCTCATTCCTGGTGGGAGTCCGACACTCTACCCCTAGACCACTGATCTTCCATAAATAATAACCTTATAGGCATATATAAAATAAAATTAAATATCCCCTCCCAAACACATCCTTTCCTCAATGACAAATCTCCATTAAATTAATAAAAAAAGTTTTAAGTTTGGAAACATACCTGAAACCAATGTTGCTGCTTTCAGCTTCTAGAGCACGTGTATATTGGGTTTGCCAGAAGTCATAAGTCACAAGTCAAAAGTCAAAAGTCATAAATAGAAAGTCAAGTAAAATATCCGTAAGTCGAAACTCAAAAGTGGCCCTCCATACGAATACATGTATGCGAAGATGTTTAAAACATGCGTTTTCCGGACCCACTGTCGACTTTTTCAGCAAATTTTGTAGTTTCACCGAATGATTTAGAAAACGATAGAAATATGGAGGAACCGACTAGTGAGCATTATAGCCTATTCCGATGAGATCATCCTGCACTATTATCTCTGAAAATATTTATAAAAACAAATATTTTCTCACAAAAATCAACAAAATACTCACCGGAAAATCCGGGATCCGACGCGACTTTGCCGTTTTCGCAAGGTAACGATTGGGCACGGTGGTTATACTGAAACAAGAGGTGTTCACGTGGCGACGGCCCAACCTCAAATCAACGTCTCTGTGACGTACCACGCACGTTGCAACTATGCATCGGTAAATGTAGTCTTTTGCAAAGTACTCCTCGTGAAACACAATGCACTTCCTACACCTGTTAACCATTGAGAGGTAACTTCGAAGGTAAAAATCCCATCGAAACAGCTGATATGGCTGTCGACGTCATCAAAGTGATCTCCCCGGAAGAAACTATTCAAGGTGGGGAACAGAAATCTGGGCTTTACGCCGGGTGGTCTAATACATTGAACTGACGGTTGGTGATAGTAGACGTTTTTACCGCAGCGCGATGTGCTGGATGGGTTATCATGGTGAAAAACCATTGTTTCAATCTTCGCAGCCCTCTCCTTTCTCTTAGCTCGCGCTTCAAAACTTGTAAATATTGTTGCTTTTGTATTATATACCGAGCAAAATGAAAACCTACCAGCTTCTGAATTCCAAAAAAAATGTTTAGTTTAGCAAAATTTTATCTTTGATTTTATTTTTGGTATTTGCACAACGTCAAAGAAGACGATGAACATCTTCTTGGTAGATGGGCTGACCTTAAACTTCTTCGGGGATAGCGAGTCTGGGGTTTTCCACATGGTAGACTGGCTCTTGGTTTCCGGTTCATAAAGCCTTATCCAAGTCTCATCGACTGTCACAATGCGTCTCGAAAATTCATCTCCCTCACTCTCGAACTGCCGCACAAACTGTTCCGAACATCGTCCCTGTCACGAACATAGTCCCTGTCCCGAACATCTTACCCTGTCCCGAACATCGTACCCTGTCCCGAACATCGTACCCTGTCCCGAACATCGTACCATGTCCCGAATATCGTACCCTGTCCCGAAAATCGTCCCTGTCCCGAACATCGTACCCTGTCCCGAACATTGTCCCTGTCCCGAACATCGTACCCTGTCCCGAACATCGTACCCTGTCCCGAACATCGTCCCTGTCCCTCACTCAAGAAATACTTTAAGGATAAAAAGTGAACAGTTCAAGGAATAATTCTGTTATTGACATGCAATGTGACCTTCGATTCAAAATTTGTTATGTACTCCTAAAGGTAATATCAGGTTCGCATTTAGTAGGAAGACTTTCAGATATATTTTCGTTTCACCACAGAAGTACTGCCGTCTTAGATGTTTATAGTACATTAGCCCTAGATTTATATGACTGGTTACAAAATCTAATTAAATGTTGTTGAAGTAAAGCTTTGGCTACGAATTGACGAAAGTGAAACAATATAACTTGTGTTTAAATTTATCTAACTAACTATTTACCATTTTTCAATTGTATTACTCCGTTTAAGTTACACGAGAAGTAGCTATTTCTACTATTTTTGTAGTAAATGTTTGGCATGCCATAACAATGATTTATAGTTGACTAGTCCGTTGCTTCTATAAGATTATTGAATTATTTTTTAATCAGCTTTTTCATTGACGTTGATAACCGTTCATTTCTATGAAAAAAAATCAGTTGTTTTATATTTCCACATGTTACTATCAGAATCAATTGAGACAACTAAAGTAACATAGGTACGTGCATACCTTCGTTGTTGTAAGCGTTTATTTCCATGCGAACAAGAAATTAGCTTTAAACTTACTTAAGCCGTGACGGCACGGGTTCGCTCCCCAGTAGAGGCAGTATCATTTGAAATTAGAATAGCGCTATTTGTGCAGTGTGGCGGCCGCAAAAGGTATTCCCGTACATATAGTCAGTACTGTCATCAGTAAAATAACCCTTTACCGATGTCATACAGTGATGGTAACGTTTATCAAGGTTTATCAAGGTTATCCGATCATCCTTTTGCGGGGTTGTCCCGGCTAGCTCAGTCGGTAGCGTTATCAGAATTGCATGACATGGCTCTGTCACTGTTTAGGTACGGGTTCACTCCCCAGCAGAGGCAATATCATTTTTTATGATAAAATAACAAGGTGGAGCCTCACGCAAGAAATATGATAATGTAATAAAGTGCAGAGTTCAAGGAATAATTGTGTTATTGGCATGCTAAATAAGTATTTCTCAAGGACATAACTTCCGAAGGAATGATATTCTATAAGCGTGTTCACATATTTTTCATAATTAGATTTTCTGGCTGTTTAAATGCCAAACAGCGAGATGGTCACGAATCGCATGATTAATACGCATGCGATTAATAAATAATGGTATATGTTAGTCTCATATAATTGCAATTCGGAGTTACAAAGTAAAAACTTTTCTTTGTTCACAACAAACAATAAAGGTATATTTTTTCTTGCAAACGTTTGTGATGAAAATGGCGAGCTTGTCTCTAAATGTAGAATGTGGAAAAAATATAAGTGCACAATTTGAACGCCTGAAAATTATTTGTTAATGGTTTATGGTGTCTGTTTTGAAATTGATCATTTTATTACCTTTGCTTTTTTCCTCCCAATTTGTTGGCTGTGTAGGGAGGCTGTGTCTTCTGGATATGACCATTCCTAGTGTGTTTATTTCACATTTTGATATATGCTTATTCAGATCGTCTCCTGAAATTTTGATAGACCGAAGTAGATTTTGTCAGTGGTTTCAAAAACCTTTTTCCATTATTTAATTACATATTTTTGTGTTGTGAGATAAGCTGTAAAGCGCTCGGATAATTAAGTAGTGTGGGTAGCATTTTATTTGTGAACATTTATTTTTCATTTAAGTCTAAACTGTCTGACAAAAGGAAACAGAAAATACATTATTTAGAAATGCTTAGTTGTAACATGCGCCTGATTATATAGGTGACAATTACTCTATATCAAAAGGCAGCTCAAGAAGTCGGCATTCCCTACCAAACACTCAATGATCATGAAAATGTACAAATCTGCAAACTGGCTATTGACTGATGGTCTTTCTTTAAAAAAATGGCTAGTTTGGGGGTTCTCTGCTATAAAAATGTACAAGAAACTGTTACTACCATTTTCCTATTTTGCAGAGATGTCTTATCTTAACCCTTAAAAGATTTGTAAAGTTTCATTAAAATAGCACCATCCGTTAAAAATATTCTAAAATAATGGGCAAAAAAGGAGTGTGACAAAAATATGACAGTTTTAAAAATCATATTGGTTTAGACCATCACTTTACAAAAAACTTGAAAAAGACAAGTTTTTAGTGTTGTTTTAGTAAAAGGTGCATTTATTGGGCATCAACTTATGACAATATTAAGAATATTATCTCTCTTCTTTTTCGTTGTGTGGGGAGGCTGTGTTTTGTGAGTGTGGTTATTCCTGATATGCATATTTCAATTTTTTTAAAAGTAATCAAAATTTATGCCATTAAGTCTAGCATGGTAGAAAATATCTCAAGAAAATCAATACATCTTTGCCCTATAAATTTAAAGGACTTTAAAGATTAATAATACAAAAGAAAGTTTTTGTGTATCATTAAGTTTAATGTTTCTAGATGCACTAATTATAATATTATCACCTCTTTTGAAATTACAAATGTATATTTGTATGTAGCTCCCTTGAGAAAAAGGAGCTAAATTTGTCAGGATTATGCACATAAACATATCCCTTACATGAATATATGAACATGTTTTCCCTATAAGTCTGTGTCATATTTTGTTAAATTGTGACAATGACCTTAGTGAACATAAACATTTTTGACAACACAGCACTTATGTGGTTGTCAGGAGTGTGACACACTTCTTAAAATAAATATTTTTATCTGTATGCGATACCACAAGTTCTAAAGCACTTATATTTGATGTTTCAGGTACCTGGTATGCCTTCAAGACAACCGCGAATGTTAGTGGTCATATAACTATGCTAAACACCATATACACTTCGGGAGCAAGGCGAAATGAAGATACGATACCAGAAAACTGGGTGTCAAAAAAAACCTGAAAGGGCTAAATTATGTCTGATATATTTGAAACCAAATTACCAACCAAACTGTCAAAAGGCTTGATTGATGCGGATAAGGAAAAATAAAGTGGAGTTGTTGTTTTTGCTAGCTCATTATTTCCTCATACTTCAACCGCAAGAGTAGATGGAAACTGCCGATCCGTCAATCCGCCATCCGTCGGCCCTATCATTAAGGGACCAGTCACCTGACCCTAAGTGACACCAATCAGTCAACCTACATACTCATCCGATATTGTCCAGTCACCTGTAACGGTAGTCCATTGACCTTAACCGACCGAGATTAATGATCCGTCTACCACAATTTTATATCATGAATCCGCTAGAATCTTTCTGAATTTACAAAATGGCTAGTAAACAGTTTAATAGTAAAACCTGGGCTAAAATTTTAAAGTGGAAACGACATATTCTTATGTGTGAACAGTGTATGTCTATTACAATGTTTAAAACCGAGCGAGAATAGTCTTACAACGTGTGTGTAAACAGCTACATAAACGACAACATCTCTTAAATCATTAAACAGCCAGAATCTTTGGTCCGTGGGTTATTTTGACAAGCTTTAATGTAATTTACTACATGTTTAAAATGACTTTTTATCCCCAGTCTTTTAAAATAGTGGGAATTTGTATGACGGATGTTTAAGACAGCATTATCACTCAAAGATTTAAGCGATCAGTAGTGGAGTTAGATTAGTAGTGGACTAACTCGTTTGATATAAACAATGACAGTGCATAAGTTTCTAACATTTATTTTTAACTAATCAACAATGTAACATGAATCAATAAAAATTATACACAGCATTTGGCACTAAGAACTGACATGATGAATGTAAAAGACATTTTGATATAAACAACATGAGAACTTGAAAGATACTTTTTAGTATGGTTAAGTTTTCAAAATTGAAAGACATTTAAAATTGTTCTGTTTGTTACATACATTTAAGCTTTTCTTACATACAATAATATCTGAGCTTTCAGTCATTTATCATCTTTGCTTCAATTAAGAGATGGACACCTAACAAATTTAACTTTTGGAATTTAAATTATACTTAAAGAGTTCAAATAAGTCAATATAGGACGATGGATTTTTATTAGATGTCTTGATTTATTTAGTTATAGGCAACTGATGTAAAATTGTAACAAAAGTCTCTTACTCATTCACTCATCATAAATTAACCAGAATAAAAACTTTCTAAAACCAGGGATTTCAAAAGCTATTGGCATCCTTGTAAAACTAACAAAGTAAAAATCAAAATATCAAGTTTAACAATTGAATCAAAGCATTTGGCACTTAGTTCCTTAAGTTGTAGTTTTATACTTTATATAATGATGGATATTTTAAAAGTTAACATGAGAGTTGTAGTACAAACTGGAAAGAAACATTTACTTCAATGTAAAACCCTCTTCAATTTAATCTAAAATTAACAGTCAACAACACCACTTTTATCAGTAATTATATCTAAATGATTAAATATGAAAGGCACATGAAAGTTGTTTTTAAATTTAACAACTGAAAGACATGTTCAGTGTGCATCGTCTGTGAAATGTAATTTAAATTACTGGTATCAACAAATATTTATCCATCTATAAATGGTTGTAGCTATATCAAGATAAATAAATGAATTAGATGGAATACAATAGTGACAGGCCCAACAGATAAATGACTCTTTATCAAATCAAGGAAATAATGACCTCAATTATTTAAGGAAAATGAAACTGTAAATATAAACTTTGAACAAATGAATCACAGTTTACACAACATTTGGCGCTAAAGAATATCAAAAACTGTCTTGGATTTTGAGTATATATTGAAAATGAGCAAGTAAAACCACTGGAATGTATAATTGAACAGTTTTAACAATATCTAGTTTTCAAACAATAACAAAAATGATACCCGATTGCAAAACAAAATCAGACAAAAATTACAAAAACACTAAAAAATATATTATTTTAGCTACAGAAGACAAGTAATGATAAATAAAAACAGACTTTAATAACTTGTGTTGCTTTGTGACTTACTGAGGTAGTAGTTATCAACAACTTATCATCTGAGCAGTAACACACACTACAATTATTCGAAAGGCATATACAATGCATTTGACACAAAAACAACAGCTACTGTAAAGTTTACAAGTAAAGACACTTTCCTATGTCAGTCATTATAATTATAAATGTATATGTGATAGCCTCAAAATAGTTTGAAAGACCTTAACAATTCAACATTAATTGTAAATGAGAGGTACTTCACAACCAAAATAAAAAAAATAAAATAAATGGAGTTATGCAACTTATCAATGCCCACAGGAAAGATACTTAAAATATGTCAATGCTAACAACATTTATTTTATTTTTTTTATTTTGGTTGTGAAGTACCTCTCATTTACAATTAATGTTGAATTGTTAAGGTCTTTCATCGTGCAACATCTTATGGGGTTTATATCTCACAGCTTGTTCGCTTTTCAAGAGCTTGCAACGATGTTAATGATTTCAATGAACGTAATCTTTGCATTACAGAAAAACTTTTAAAACAAGGTTATCGGTATCACAAATTAAGGAAAACCTTTTGCAAGTTTTATCGCCGATACCCAGAATCAATTCATAAATACAGATGCAGTTTAAAATCACTTTTGCAAAAAGGTATTTCACAGCCAGTTTTTTATGGAGATTTAATTTATAAACTTAAAATGATAAAAGACAGTGTTAATTTTTCCCGGTTATTCGTAAAAACCATCTGTAAATTTAAAAAGAAAGGTTACCAACATGATATTTTACAGCGCTCTGCAGGCCTGGTGATTAACCCTTCTACAGTTGATCACTATGCTTACCTCTTTGGTTGCACGACGGTGGCAGGGATTTAAGAGTTTATGAAGGTTAATGGGGAAATCTTTTCTTAAAAGAACCTAGAAGCTCGATTTGTTTCTTTTATCCCTGTCATCGTGTTCTTGCTGATTTTACTCCAGGAGCTCTGGTCTCGGTAAGATCATTGAATACCCGCCCCTTCGGCTTTGCAATGCTCTTAACTTCTTATGTTTTATATGTTTGTGTGCTTTTGCATGCAACATTGTTAAGCCGATAAGTGGGTTGGAGTTTCTTCACCAAGACAACTTGTACTTGTTTTGTGATATGAGAACCTGTTGGGGCAAGTGTGAGGTTGGTGCACCCTAGAACCTGGTTTAAACCCCCAGTGGCAATTTGATTTGCCACTGACCGTTCCAAGGCGGTAACCCCTCGGGTTCTCATTTTTGTTTATTGTAAGTGGTGTCTTTTTTTAAACTGATCATTTTATTAACCATGCTCTCTCCCCCTCTCTTCTTCTTGACTGTGTGGGGAGGCTGTTTTTTCTGAATGTGGCGATTCCTGATATGCATATTTCACCTTTTTTCAAACTTTTTTGAGGCTATCACATATACATTTATAATTATAATGACTGACATAGGAAAGTGTCTTTACTTGTAAACTTTACTGTAGCTGTTGTTTTTGTGTCAAATGCATTGTATATTCCTTTCGAATAATTGTAGTGTGTGTTACTGCTCAGATGACAAGTTGTTGATAACTACTACCGTAGTAAGTCATAAAGCAACACAAGTTATTAAAGTCTGTTTTTATTTATCATTACTAGTCTTCTGTAACTGAAATCATATATTTTTTAGTGTTTTTGTAATTTTTTGTCTGATTTTGTTTTGCAATCGGGTATCATTTTTGTTATTGTTTGAAAACTAGATATTGTTAAAACTGTTCAATTTTACATTCCTGTGGTTTTACTTGCTCATTTTCAATATATTCTCAAAATCCAAGACAGTTTTTGATATTCTTTAGCGCCAAATGTTGTGTAAACTGTGATTCATTTGTTCAAAGTTTATGTTTACAGTTTCATTTTCCTTAGTTAAATGAGGTCATTATTTCCTTGATTTGATAAAGAGTCATTTATCTGTTGGGCCTGTCACTATTGTATTCCATCTAATTCATTTATTTATCTTGATGTAGCTATATATTTTACCATATAGATTTAATTAAAGATAACTACACCGCTAAAGCATTTCATTAAAATGTACATTGTAAGAGGTGGTACAGTCACGGCTTAAAGATAAACTTAGATTATATTTGTGCTGATAGGGAAAAAAAGCGTGATGCGGATTCGATATTAAGATAAATTAACAGATTGTGCTCATACCAAAAGGATAGCATGGTACGATTCTTAATTATGCTATTTAAAATCTAAGCAGCCATTAATATCAAGGGTTCCAGTTTTAATGCACCATTAATTATAAGAGCTACCTTTAAAAGTATATTGTCTTGAATTGCGGAGAGTAGAAATTCTACTTGTGGTTCCATTCATTAAGCAGATAAAGCAACCTGCAGTGATTGGTCTTCACCACTAAGTTAACTGATTAGCCCAATGAGGTGCTACACAGTCATTGGTTCTTTACTTGATAACGACTAGAAATTGCATTTTGTACAGTTCCATTGGTGATTTTGCATATGCACTACTATAAATACTCAAATCTTTATTTTTTCTGCCCCGTTCACTTCACATAGCTTTTGAAAACATCATTGTTGTTTTTCAGTTAATTTTACTTTTACAATGGCGTCCGGTTTCGAAGAAGTTTACAACAATGAGGGTTACATTTCTAAAGTTCGTGCCAAAGAAATGTGCATGAATGTGTACAATGGAAAAACTTATATGCATATAAGTGACAAATCAAAATGTTTTGTGGATGGGAAGTTTGACTTAACCAAAAGCAAAAGTGTTACCTTGAACATGGAAGAGGTGATGAGTTTGAATCGCCTTATTCAGGACGCGCAGATGTATGATGTTACTTTGCAACAAGTAAGTTGATTTAATTATATGTATTCTTGAAACTGATTTAATTATATGAATTCTTGAAACTGATTTAATTATATGAATTCTTGATAGAGAGTGTTTGAAATCACCATTGTTTATAACAGGTATACCAAAACAAGCAGCAACAGCAAGAATCACAGATGGTAATGATGCAACAGATGGCAGTACCCCCGCAGATGACAGTACCCCCGCAGAGCTCAGCGGTAAGCTTTATTTCCTCGGGAAGGTTTTTTTTTCAATAAATCTCTGCTATCGCATTTACGTTGAAATATATTTATTCCAAACCGGATATTTTAGTACAGTTTTAAACTATTCTCATTCTAGCTTGTGGCCATACCCCTCCAAGACAACACGACTCACGTCTATCAAGCTGGAACATCATTTGAGGTATGTCACCGTAATTGTTACATTATCATTAATGATGCATTTCAATTAATATTTTATAGTGTTTATGTAGTAACATAATTTGATTAAATATTACATTGTTATAATTACAGTGTGTCACCCCCGTTGACGATCAGCAGACTCTCGATTATTATCAACAGACATTTTAACGTGTAAGTGTTTTTATTTAAAAGTCGGGTTGACATTCAATTTGATAAGGTATGTAGATATCAATCATGCTAACTGATGAGGCTTAAACCCATTCAACGGGCGACACTGTGTGAACTGTTGAGGCTTAAACCCTTTCAACGGGTGACATTGCATAATAGTATAAAAGTACAGAGATACCTCGATCACTCTCTAACGCTAAATCATGTGCAGCAAACTCAACTGTCTAGCATTTACAATAGTGGAGAGGGAATCTCCACTATCATTTCAAGAGGTGCTAAACCCCTTCAACCGGATGACGTTCACTGAACGCCGGGAACATTTTTTAACATATTTTAAAGAAATGTTGGAGGGACGAGAATTGGCCCCAGTCCACTGTGTCTGTGGAAAACACAGACACCATGATGATGTTAACATAGGTGTCATGTTTTCAAAAGGTATATATCTTTTACTGGATATGTGAAGTAATTCTTGATGGATTTATTTCTTTATAAATTATGGATTTATATAACTACACATTTCTTTTACAGAACCAGTAGAGGCGAGGGGGTGAGTTGATATTTTTATATTAAATCTACAAATAACACTTTCTAAATTGCAAATTAATTGACTTTTGAAGATTAATTGATACTGTCGTTTTACTGATCATTAAATCGATTTCACAAAATACATTTTTTATTGTTTTAGGAGGAGAAGAAGAAGAAAATTAAAGAATATTTTGAAATTTATGTATTATCAATATAGCATAAAACATATTAACATTTATTGTACTTTGTTTTTATTAACAACTCAAGTCAAATTTTAGTTTGTTTATGTGATGAAAGATAAACAGCTGAGAATCATAATTTATTTACATAAAATACAAACAAGTTTTCTTTACATAAATCATATAGTATCAGGTAACAATAGTGCGCTCAATGTTTAAGTCTGTAATGACCATAGGTAAGACTAGATATTCCATCATCCAGCAGATAACGTTTATCGTCAAAGCAAGAGAGTCCAGTTTTCACAATGTTTTCACAATGTTTTCACAGTAAATTTGATGTCCATGACTTCGAATAAGTGTCATTTTGGAATGTATCTGAGTCTCATTGAATAGAGTTTCTTTATAATTTTCCAGTCCGAGATCTTTCTTCACCGTCACTTTTGCAATTCCCTTCGCTCTCTTTTCTTCTTTTCCATCACAACTGTACGTATACATTTTCGATCTTAATCCAACGAATTCAGAGATACATTTCATTCGTTTCAGATTTCATTTTACCTATAACCTTTTTGTTCACGTCACTATGCAAGGGGTGCTGTTTAGGAAAATCAGAAGTGTCAAACATATCTATATGGTTTTTCATATCGTTAAAAATATTTTCTGTTTCACAGTAGAAGAGGAATGAGTCCGTGTCTGTCATCTGGAGTTGTAACTTGTCACCATAGAGTCGTTTTAGATGATTATAGTAAAAATCGTACATTGAAACTTTACTCAAGTCTAGAATACACATGCCAACGTACATTGGTTTATTCAATTTAACACTTGCACGAAGCAGTTCTACAGCAACTAAATCCTCAGAGAAGATCCTTTGGGTCTTGTAAGTTGGTTTAGCAGACAGTTTCAGTAATCGATTTTGAAGATGACAAAGCTCAACGTTTTTGTGTTTTCGAACATTTTCCATGGTCTTTCCTGTGAATAAAGAACAAAGAGATATATGGTGAGTACACTTTTCAGTAATTAAAATAATTGGATTTATTATAAACTTTTCAACAACTAGAATTTACTGTGAAATAATGCATTATTTATTCCAGTCGAGGAAACTTTTTATAGTTCAAGGTATTTTCCATGTCTTTAAACTGAGTATATTTAATAAATGTTGAAAAATAAAAATGAATAGTACTCACCGAAAACTGAATTATTCATCAATTTATAGAAGTTCTTCTCAAATGCAGACCTGGCTTTCTTTCTCATTTCAGTATTAAACTCTATATAGGGCTTCATCCAGGCCTCTTGTTGAAATTCTAGAACCCGATGAATCTCCTTGATTTCCAAGCCCAATTGTAAGTACAGTTGTAAGTTTCTATAATGCACGATGTATTTATCCTTGTCATGTAATGTTGTGAGTAATTTTGGAGATTTTGAATGATGAGGTAATGGTCCATCTTCGGGTATTCCATTTAATTTTCTTAGAACCTTTTTTGCAAAGGGTGAGAGCTCTTCGTCCTTAACCTGTCTGCTTTCAGGAGCCAGTGGAAAGTCATTGTGATGATCATGAAGATGTTCTGGATACCTTAAACTCACTTCTAAGATATAACCTTTTGAGTCATCAACCGGAATGGTATGTACATTAAATTGCTCAATTTCATTTTGTTCTAAGAATATAAAGAAACCGTGTGGCAGTGGTTGACTCATAGCCCACCCATACAGATTGTTAGCATCCACATAAGAGAGAAAAGATGTGGGGTTTTCAGGATCATAGTCTGCTACAAAGGCATTGTTAGCTTTTTTATATCTGTTTGAAATTTGACTGATTCCACCTCGAATGCCTTTTTCTATAAATAAAATTTGATCAATATCCGTTAAAAGTTGCAGACAGACACCTGTTTTTTTTCAACAGTGCCTGCCAACTTAGTCCAGGACTGGTATAAAAATGACAAGGATCTAGCTCGTATTGCTTCAGACAGACTTTTCTGAACTGTTCGAAAACATCACTGAGTAGTAAAACGTCAGTTTGTAGATAGAGGTCATGATAGTCACCTAAGTTCTGACATGACAGTGTTTTGAAAACATTTTGAGCATGATTGTATTCGCTGTCAGAAATGTGCAATCTTTTAATGGCAGAGTAAAATGCCTGTTTTGAAGGAAGTTTTTCTTCATCAAATTTGCTTTCATCATCCATATAGTCATATGGATAAATACCTTTTCTGACAAGTAAATCAAAATGTTCAGGAGTGGGAAACTCTTGTTTTAAATTTGTGAAAGCCTCTAGCCCCTCACTTGACAAATTTTCCACTAATGTCTCAAGAGATGATGGTAGAAACTGTAAACTGTCTATGAAACGTAGACTGTCTAAAGAAAAACTAACATATCTTTCCATGTTTTGTGGTATGCATTTAAGCTTATTATCCTTAAAAGTTCCTATGCTCTGACACAAACAGTGAGCGTCAAAATTTTTGAGACCGTGAAAGATAACAGGGATGAATGAGGCTTGTCTGCATTGTATGTTACAGTTCATGTGAGCTGCTCCAATAAATTCACCTGTTAAATGATCATGATGTCTTGCACGTTGCTCACCGGAATCAAAAAGTTTTTCGCAAATGCAGCATCTAGATGCATTATGAAATGTTTTGTATTTTTCATAAGTCAAATTTAATGGTTGAATAACTTGTAACCTTTGTTCTATTTCTTCTTTCTCTTTTAACAAACATTCTATCAATTTTTCAGATGCATCTGAACCTCGATAAATGATTGTAGGCTTTGTGTACTGTGAATCTATACACACCACTTTGTAACCAAAGCTACAGGGTGTTAGCAGTGTTGAGGGTGTGGTACCTGTATGTTTGGGATCTACATTCCAGGAGGTTAGTTTTCTATTCAGAGTCTCAAAATCAGCATATATCACGAATGGCACCCTAAGTGTTTTTTTCAAAGTCTTTAAATTCAAGAAAACAGTTATGTACTGTGGGTAGTTCCACTTTTTGAGGTCCATTAGTTGAGCAATAAGGAATATGATCATCTAGTAAATATTGCTTGGTAAACATATGCAAACAATAGTTACATACAAAATACTGATGATCATTTGTTTTTAATCTGCTTAAGAATTTATTTATATTTTTTATTAAACAGTAATGAGATGTTTCCTCATTTTGATGTAGTAACAAATTGACATGATGTAATCTACCCTTACATTTTGAAATTTTAAGGGGTAGGATTTCTTTTTGCTCATAGGTGAATACATTTACTGAAATGTTCGTATTCTGATATTCAAACTTGTCTATCTGTCCAAGTGATACGGGGTAATATATACCTTGCATGTTTAAACAATGTTCATATTTGAAGTAATGGCTTACCAATTCAGGTTGTGACTCAACTGGGTACAGAGAAGCAAGAACACTATACACAAAACATTTCTGATCATCATGATTCTCCACATTTATGATGCAATTGGATTGTTTTAAAGTGCCCGGTAAGGGTATGTAGCTTGATCCACCAAGTGGTTTGTAAACAACAGTATGAATTTTAAGGTGAATCACTTTGTTTATAATCCATCCAGAAGAGTCTCTAAGATAGGCTTCAACACTTTTTGAGATTTTCTGGAAGGCCTCATTTAGTTCATGTTGGGAAAACGTGTCGCCATTTAGTGTAGCATATGTTAAACTCAAGAAGTGTGGTTCACTCTTAGCTGTGATATTTCCATCAGTGTCTTGCTTGTGCAGACAGATGCCATTTTATTCCATGCTGTCTTAACCTTGACATTAAAAAATCAATGATTTCATCTCTGGTATTCGCAAAGAAAGTCAGCAAGTCATATTTCTCCTCATTTTTGGGGAAAATAGCCCTATCTAACATTGCATTTTGCAAAGCACTTTGTTGTCCGTGCTGATGTTGTTGAACATTTTCGTTTCTAGCTTCAGGTACAATGATATCATCTCGGAGTTGGTTTTGTGATTTTTCAGTGAATGGTATCCTCCCACCAGTCTGCTGTGTAGTGTTGATTGGATGATTCTTCATAACATGTTGAAAAAGGTCCTGGTAAGTCAGAAATTCTCGATTACAATGATTGCAACAGAATTTAGATTTTAAGTTCTCTTTATGTATTTTCTTTTGATGTTTTAGCAAGTAATCTTGTCTTCTGAAGCGTTTATCACATAGTCCACATTTGAATGAAGCGTTGTGGCATATCACATGTCTATTCAAGTTCGCTCTCCTGTTAAAAGTTTTCTTACAAGTTGTACATTCATAGGTAGTCACACATTTGTTTGGAACTTTATTTTCAATGGAATCAGCAAATTTACAATATTCCTCTTCATCAATGTCACTAAATTCCACATCATCTAATTTCCTTTTCAAAGATTTGATGTCACTTTTTAGTTTTGCGCACCCATTTGGGTAGCGTGATATTAACTCCTCAATAAATTGCTCCTGCGACATGGCGAGCTACCTCACTAATAAATCTCACTATACAAATTGTGGCAATTTATACAAACTCAGTTAAGATTGATGAGTGTTAGATATTTGTTTTGATAATAAAATGAATATTCATTATATTTGATAGTTTATCCACTTCACTGATTTTGATCGCTTTTCCGTATTCTTTTCGAATTTAAGTTTTGATTTAGGCTTCTGAACATATAACTTGGATCCCTTAAAAATAGCAGTTTGCACATCAGTCAACTTCTTTGATTCAATGTCAGTATTTCTCTGACCACCAACCTGCACTTCCTTCTTTGATATATGATCATTATTTAAACCACTCAGTTGTGGTGTGTCTGGTAAATGTGTTTTTTGTTTTTCCAATTCATTCAACATGTTTTCGTATTGGATTTTAGAAATAAGAACTAGTTCTTCAGCCATGTTTCGATTTCACAAGCTTTTAACAGTAGTCGTATGTTTTTAAAATATTTGTCTAGCAGTTGTTTTCTTCTTTTCATCGATACTCCTCTAGTAACAAATTCACGAATAACAGTTCTGTACCGATGTATTCGTTTTATATCATCACTTTTTACTTTCACTATACCTTGTAGTATGTTGTAAATTATTTGCACAATAGCTTTTATCTGAGATGTTGATATTGTGTTTATTAACACTTTTTGTTGTTTTGGAAATGTATTTAGCAATAAATGAATAAAAAATCTTTCTTTTCTAACCAGTTCACTCATTTTTTGTTTTTGACAGGTCAAAAGACAATAGTGGTTTGACCTGTGACAACATCTGTGCGTAATTTATATCTGGGGTCTGAGTGTGGTGATATATCGATAAGTAAGTATCCATATTTCCTATCTACAGCTTTTGCATATGCATCTAGAAAAAAGTCCAGTTCAACCAAAAACAGTTGTTTTCCAAAAGTATGAATTTGCATTTTGTCTCTCTGATTCTTAAATAAGATAAAGTAGTGTGTATTTAGACTAATGGTTCGAAACTGTTTTCCACCAGAATATACATTTTGAGTGATAAAAAACACTGTAAAGTTTAAATGATGACTAAACTGAGTAAACAAGTCAGTAATACTTTTGCTTTCTGATGCCTTACCCATTAGATCATCAAGAATGATAATGTTGTGAGAATCGCTGGTTGCCCAACCCTCAAGATCCTCTTGTGATGGTAATCCGTTAAAGAACTCTATATTTCTAATGTCCCTTTTCATACTGTCATATAAAGTTTGATATATTCCATAACAGTAGAAAATCTTTTTCGGTGGTGTTTGAAACATTTCATGTGCTTGTTTCAAAAGTTGAAACAAAAAGGTAGTTTTTACTCTACCAGTACTTCCTGCTATAATGCAAGTTGTAGGGCTTTCAAATTTAATTACTGCTTCACTCATTTTTATCCCTTTCAGTACCAGCTGTGTAAGTTGCAATGTTAGGTTTATAATATTAATTGCTAATTTATACTTTTTTAAAGGAAACAATGATAAATTAAACATTAATTTTTTTATATCACTTTTATTTTCGGTTTACATGATTGTGTATGTACATGACATATGTTTCTACAATAACAAAAGACATTTGACATATAGTTATACATAAAATCATCATTTTCAATAAAGTTTGTAGAAAATATTGATGTAATATTCTTCATGCTTCTGTTTTGCAGTCTTTGTATGAGATAAAATAAACAGTAAAGTCCACATACACTTGAATAGTTGCTCTGTATTTGAATATTGTTCAGTGCAATATTAGAAAAGGCACTTAAATATTTGGGGAAATAGTCATTGCAGTGCTCTGGTTTTTCACCATAACTATCAAAAAACTCCGCTTTGTTTTATTGTAGGAAAGTAAAATGCTAGCCAGTGTTTACCACTCTGTGACTGTGGTTGGGAATTGGCAATAAAACCGCATGGAAAGTAGGTAAGTGTCTGTGGAAGATCATCAGCGGGGAAAACTCCAAGTATATGCTTTTTTAGTAAAGTGTCACAATTGATAATACACTGTAGTTCTCCAGTGTTCATTCTGTAATGATATCTCTCTCTTTATTTATTTCAAAGTATCCGGGACTTTCACTGTACACAATGCAGCTGATGGTTTCTGAAATAAACATGATCACAAGCTTTTGAGAGTGAGCATAAAAAATTTAATTCGTACAGATGGCCTTAGAAAAAGTGTGTACTTATGATAACAACATGGTAGCTTAATCAACTATGAAAAAAAAACTTTTGTTATTTAAAAAAACAACAACAAACAAACAACAACAACAAAAAGAAACAACAAAAACGCGCACTCACCAGTCAAAGGTGCTCCAAACTGTACATCAAGTCTTACATTGCCAGTCTTCAGTAATGACAAGTATTCCCCTTCTTCAGGGAAATTAGGTTCTTGTTGAAAACAAAACAATGTGCTACCAGTGATGAAATCAGATCTATTTATATTTTCCAGATTACAGCAGTGACAAACATGTTGATGTAAGCTCGCATGACATTAGCCCCATTCGATTTTGAAAAGTCAAGTTTCAGAGGATTTCCCATAACAGGTTAACCATCAGCATACAGGCAAATGTTTCTTATCCCACAATTTAAAAAGTTAAAGGGGTTTTCAGCATAATTTCCTGAAAGAGCATTCGATTTCACAAATGCAACAAGCACTCTATTTGGCTTATGACCTTGGAATAGGTTTTCCCAGTGAAATGAAGTACTTCCCTGTGCAATGCTTTGAACTCTACATTCTGTTCGATTGAAAGGATATTTTGCATTGGTACTTTTTAGAAGTTCAGAATGACCAATGATAACTGCGGGATTGAGTCTGACTTTCTTTGCTAACATGTATGTATCTAATATATCTATCTGATAGCTAGGTGTAGATTCACCTGAACATAGGCAGAAAGCTGGTGAGCTTCTGTACAATTTTAGTTTAACATCAGTTTGATTCAGGAGATACCTTGACATAGAGAACAAGTCGTGGTATATTGGACCTTGAAGGTCAAGAGTTGTAGATTCGGCAATGAATGTTGCCCTAACAAAGAGACCACTATTAGCCCCATTTGCTGATGGATCTTCTGGGTGATCATTGTCGTCTTTGTAGAAAAGTTGCGATGTGAGTTGAGATGATTTAGCATCTTGACCATAATTGAGTAATGTTTGAAACATAGCTCTGTAAGGATTGTAATTACATGAGATCACAGTTTTATTTTGTAGTGTAACTTCTGTTGAAGAGAACAGTGCTTGTAGGAATAAGTTAACAGGACCTGTCAAGTCACCTTTGGCCATTTTATTCCCATTTGAAAGTTTGACTTGTAATTGACATACAATTGGCATCCGCTTAAGTCTAAATAGTCCATTGAATTCTGGTTGCTTATTGTAAATTCGATTGGTCCATCGCTAGTCACCTGTGAAACAGGTCGGATTTCTTCATAATAAACATCTGATATAGCAACTTGAGTTGGCGGTAAATCAAATAAAGCCAGAGTTTTTGGTATTCCTTCATGAAAGCTTTCAACATTCAACATAGACATTTTCACAGATTAAATATATCCTTTTTTTTGTAAAATTGTTCCTCACTTTTTTATCTGTTTTTTTTCACAGATTTTATGATTTTTTTGGCAAGTTTTCTATCCTTTTTCTCAGAATTTCTATCCTTTTTCACAGATTTACTTTTTTCACAGTTTTCTTTACGTTTGTTTTTATATTCTTTCGTGATCTTTTTGTCTGTCCCCGTCTGAGGTTCTTTGATTTATGAAATGCTTTCATGATGGTTGATGGATTTATATCCTCTCTTTGCAGTTCACTTTTGGCTTGTTCAACTGTCTGTTGAGCCGGAGCTACAGATTTTACTTCGATTGGTCTAGCAGTGGTATGTTTTTCCTGCCTGGTCATGTGCAACATCCTGCCACCACCATTTTGTGTAAGATTTTGTTTAGTTGAAATTTGCTTTAAAAAATCTATCCATTTCTGTGGATTAGGTACATACAATTAAGAGTGATTCATAATTTACGTAAAACGGATAACGTTTAAAATGAAGTGTAAGGTACAATGGTGAATGTAGAAATGTGGCCAGCTTTTAATCACCTTCGCATTTTATAGAAATTTCAAACTCTGTGATTTCCCTTTTTTTCACTGGTAGATAATGTGGGACTTCAAATATATAATTCCATGCGCTGACTGAATTTTTCCACAATCGCCTTAAAACAGGTTGTTCATTTCCCTGAACTATACTTTCTTTACAGATGCCTGAAGAAATATAAAGTATATCACTGTTTATGGGTTTTGATTTTTTTGGTTGATTATCCAGTTGTGCATAAAATTCTACGAGAGCTATTTTCCAAAACCCATCAAATATGAGAGGTGTACTTAAATGCACTCTAAATTTGTAGGCCTTATTGTCTGGAAAGTAGCTATCACTTTCATCACTTTTAACATAGACGTATCGATCCATGATGCTACTCCTTCTGTTCAATATCTTTAGCATCTACCCATGAATTAAACTTATCGTCGTAGTCTTGCCGTTTTATAAGATATTGCATTTTTCCATTACGTTTTCTTTTTCGTAATATTTTCTCAATATACCAAAGACTGTCTTCGTTTTTGTCTACTTTTTGAAGTTCTCCTTGGTAAAAAGATCCTTTGATTTCATCATCTTTCAAATCATACAGTTTATACATAGGTATTCCCTGCATCCTATACCTTCTCCGAATTTTAAACACTTCTGATGTGTATTGCTGATCATAATTTTTTCTAAAGGGATGTTTCAGGAAACTAATTCTAACATAATCTCCGGTTTTGAATATGAAAGGGGTGACTTTCTTGGGGGGACGGGATTTTTTTAAATACATATCTGCCCAAATATCGGCTTCATTGTTTTTGTTCACATCTTTTGGAGCTGATCCATGTAAACCGGAGTGGGGGAAGCTATTATAGTTCTCTACAATTTTATCTAAGACATCAATGTATCGAAAACTTCTCTGCTGACGCATCATTCTGTACATCATTGTTCGAATGGTTCTTTGAACGCGCTCCACATAATTAGCTTTTGGTGTATTTTGAGTTACAAAAAAATGAACGCGTTGATCCTCCATGAACTTTTTAAACCAGCGGTTATTAAATTCAGAGCCCTTGTCAGCCCTTAATTTTTCACATTTTTGTATTTTGAAAATGTCCTTTATTGCAGCTAAAACAGTTTTTGCAGTTTTATCCTTTAAAGGTTTAACCCATAAATATCGTGAAAAGATATCTATAACAAATAATAAATATTTAACCCCATCATTTTCTTTTGACAGGTTTCCGACATACATGAGATCCACATCGAATTGTTCATTAATAGAGGAGACACGCACTGCAGCTGTTTTGAACCTCCTTTGAACTTGTTTTGACGTTGCATAACTATCTTGTTTATTTAACCATTGTTGAATAAAGTGTATAGTGAATATTCCAGGATATTTCTTGTTGAGGACTTGGAACAGTTTACTTGCTCCTCTGTATGCAGAAGCATTCTTAACATTAAAATAATATTTATTAAGTATCTCATTCTTTTTCTTATTCTCCATTATCAACACAACTAAAACTGATGATCGAGAATGTCCTTACCTAGCCTTATATATTTTATCGAACTTTTATGTTATTTTGAAATCAAATGGACTTTCTCGATCATTTGTTTTACAAAGTGTTAAGGTTAAGATATTTTCACTACAAATTTGTACAAACCCAGACCTGTCGCTGACATCCAATTTACAAAAACTCATAAACTTTTCATTTATTTATCTATTTTCTAAAAAGATATTAAGTGACCAGTTTCAAATTTAGGTTTGTACAAAAGGGAAGTGAACCCCCCCCCCCCTCCCCCCCCCCCCAAAAAAAAAAAACAGCAACATGTTTTTGAAAATAAAACAAATCCTCTATAGTTTAAACATATTTATTTTTACAATTGTATCAGTAAAATAAAACTGATGAATACATTTGACAGAATGTTTATAATAAACGTTTGTCCAAATCTTTCATTCTCGAGGCTGTTCATCTGTTCTTTTATGCATGTTTGAGTGTTGATATGTTTCTTCTACTCTTCTGAAGAGAATTTATCTTTCACTGATGAAATAATGATTAAAGGCAAATCAAGATTTTGAACAGCTTGTTCCCAACTTGTTAACAGTTCATTGCAGTAAACTTTTCCAAGCATGTTATCGAAATACATGTCTAACAGTTCAGATTCAGTTAGCATTATACAGATATGATCTCTCTAGCTGCAGGAGTCGGTTTCACACCCATAGCATTGTTCTTTCTCCACATCGTTGAAGGAATCTAATATAGCTCTAGCATGAAGAATTTTAAAGTATGATTCCGGTATAAGAATACTTGTAACATCCATCATTGATTCCATTGACTGCCAAATTTTATGTCCAAATATCTTCTCCAAACTGAAAAGTTAAAATTGTATGTCCAAATATCTTCTCCAAACTGAAAAGATAAAATTGTATGTCCAAATATCTTCTACCAAACTGAAAAGTTAATATTCTATGTCCAAATATTATCTCCAAACTGAAAACTAGTTGGTTTTGTAATCTTAATTTCTTGACCGATAGCTCCGAAGTGATTGCTAGTCAATACTGATTCTGACTGAAAAGTATCATCACCGAACATGTTTATATATATACAGTCTTTTGAGTGTTTTCTATGCGCATCCCAGTGGTGATCCATAGTCATCCAATGAAATAATGTTATTCCGCACGAAAAGCATGTCACTTTGTCACCGATATTGGTATAGTAAAAACCTGCTTTTGCCAGTGAATGTTTGTTTTGAATCATCTGTTTTGGCCAGTTGGTATAGGTTTTCAAACGATCTTCAAAAAAAGCATACTCTGGAAATGTATACATGTTTTTAAAAGCAAATCTGTCACTCATTTTCTGTTGGAAACTATTGAGTTCAAAAAACAGCAAGCTTTCTCTCAAATTGTAAAGGCTGAAGAAAAACTCAGTACTCAGTCTCACTTTCCTACCGTCTTCCTCTAGAATGATAACTGTACCACTTTTCCAAGGTTTTATTGTCAGTTCTCCCTGGTTGGATAAAACACATTTAATTTTCGATTTTTTTAATGAATAGTCAACTGAAACTATGTCAACTTCCTCTCCCAGCTTAAATCCAACTGAATTCAATTGAGCTTGGTTCATATTTTGAACATAAAACCAACTGATTATTAGTGAGTGGGAAAAATCACAACCTATTCGTTTCAATAACGTTTTACAAATAAATTCGCTCCTGCCGATGAACCAGATCCGAATTTGAATGTGGGTGTTTCCGTTGCGGGTAGTTGAGAGGATTCGATTCCCACCATTTCGATAAAGTCACAGTTTGGAGAGCATCTGTGATGTTCCAACATAGCATTATCATGTCTTTCCCATGAATTGATTTTAACACCACATCGAAAACAGATCACAATATCTCCTTTTTCTGTGTAATAAAATCCTGCTCTAGCCAGTTGGTATTTATCCGGTAACATCTGTTTTGGATAGATGTCAAATGTTTTCAGTCTGTTCTCGTAATACTCGAGACCAACCAGGCTAACGCAAGTTGCATCCATTGAGTTCATATTTAGATGTTCACTGTGAAGTCTCCTAAACCTAGTACTGATTTATATGTGCTTCAATATCCAAAAAGGGAGATTTTTTCATGAACCACGTGAAAAATGTTAAGGTAGAGGTCACATAAAATGGTGAGCGGATTGTAACACTTTTTTCTTTCTTCCAAGATTTTTTCTTAATTATCATGTCTAGCCATTGTTTGTCAAAAATCTTTAATAGGAGTTTATTCTCGGTTTCATTACCACTGGTTTTCTTTGTTGAATACCATTTTGATATTAACTCATCCAAATCGAGACTCTCCAGTGTTTCATGACCATAAAAATCCAACCGGTCCTCGTTACTTAGCATGATACATGTATGTTCTCTCTGTGACGGATGATTGATTTCACAGCCATAGCAGTGAGATGTTACAATATGATTGATATTTGTTGCGATAGCTCTTGCGAACATAAACAGTAACTCGAGTTCAAGTCTGTAAAGTACATCACTCTCTATTTTTGACAACGTTTCCTTCTGACATGATAACACTGTCTATACCTGGAATCTCTGACGAATAAATTCCTTAATGTTGTCGATGCAGGTTTGAGACACGGGCACTTGTGGTGAAGCTTTTATTTCTTTGATTGAATTTATACTGGCATAAAAACTGTTTTTCAATTTGATTAGGCAGCGAAATCTGCTTCTGGCATATTGAAAATATCTTGTCTCGTATTTATCATATAGCCGTATGTAAGCTAGCGCAACTCCAGTCAGACAATGCGCACGACTGTATAGGGAAAATGCATTTAAGCTCTGCCACTTTCCACTTTTGATAAGATTTTGTCGTTTATGTAGCTGTTTAGATGCACGTTGTAAGACTATTCTCGCTCGGTTATAAACATTTCGCTTCTTCAAAGTAATAGACATACACTGTTCACACAAAAGAATATGTCTTTTCCACTTTAAATTTTATCCCAGGTTTTACTAGCCATTTTGTAAATTCAGATAGATTCTAGCGGATTCATGATATAAAATTGTGGTAGACGGATCATTAAACTCTGGTCGGTTAAGGTCAATGGACTACCGTTACAGGTGACTGGACAATATCGGATGAGTATGTAGGTTGACTGATTGGGGTCACTTAGGGTCAGGTGACTGGTCCCTTAATTATAGGGCCGACGGATGGCGGATTGACGGATCGGCAGTTTCCATCTACTCGCAAGATTGTGGGTACTCAAACGTTGTAAAGTAGAAGGTGGCGGACATGGCTGTTCAGGTAGGCTACTTGGTGGGGGTGGTAGGGGGGATGATGAACAGATTGATTTCCAAGGTACTTTATCAAGCTTAATGTTAACCAAAGTACATGTGACACAGTTGCAGGAACCATTAAGTGTACAGTGTTCGAGTTTCTGTGGTTTTACCATCCACCAGGGCTGAAGGTTATAAAACTTAGATTGGAAACCAGTCTCAAATCTCAAGCATCTGATTGGCTGAAATCCAATCAGATGCTTGAGACTGGTTTCTATGCTCAGTTTTATAACCTTGGGCACAGTATTGTCCAACACCGAGACGTTTAAGGTCATTGCGTACATGAATTACATAAGAAACAAAATCAAAGCGCTGAAAGCGTTGAAAGACTGGCGCGCTGGTTGAATCGAACTTGCCTTGCACAGATATGATTACTTTAAACATATGAAACTATGTGTGATTTTTTCGTTAAACTTTGTGACAGTCATCAACATAAGCAAATAATTCAGTATATTCAGGGATTTCAATAGATGCAGGTACTTGTATTTTGATGAAAGGAAATTAGGTTTTCCACTTTTAGGTTGGGGGTATTTTTGATGCAGGAGCGTATGATTAGTGGTTAAATTTTGCTAGAACTAGAGCTATCACTGAAGGTGATTAATACCCCCGCAATACTGCTTTGTCAGAGTAGATGAAATGATACAGAAATGATGTTTGCATCTTTCATGGGTGAAAGTTGAAAAATAATTGAAATCCTGAAAATTTGCTGCAAAAGTTGTGTTTAAAAATAGCGACTTGGGTTTTCACCGGATGTAAACAAAACTGTAAAAGTAGTTAACGTCACAAGGTTTTGTTGAATCGTGCTCCCCTTCTAAAAAATAATGGACTGATCCAAATGAAAAAAATATGTCATGCAAATCTAATCACCAACGTATGTTAAAAGTTTGAAAACTGGAGAAGTATTTTGTGTCATAAGATTTTGCTAAATAATGCTCCCCTCCAACCAAAAATGGACTGATACATAAAAAATATGTCACTTACATGTGCAATTCATGCAGAACATATGATTTCAGTTTCAAGTCGATTATCTTGAAAACTCTAGAAGTTTTCATAACACGATTTTGTTAAATCATGTCCCCTGCAAAAAAGAATGGACTGATCAACACAAAAAATATGTCATGCACATCTACACTTCATGCTGAACATATGTTTAAAGTTTCAAGTCAATATCTTAAAAACTGTAGAAGTAGTTCGTGTCACAAGATCTTGTTGAATCATGCTCCCCAGCTAAAAATAATGGACTGATCCACATGAAACAAAGTATGTCATGGAAATCTACTCACAAACGTATGTTTAAAGTTGGAAAACTGGAGAAGTAGTTTGCATCATAAGATTTTAAATAAAAGATTTTGTTAAATAATGCTCCCCTCCAAAAAATAATGGAATGATCCACAAAAAATATGTCGCTGACATACACACTTCATGCAGAACATACAATTTTGGTTTCAACTCGATATCTTGAAAACTGTAGAAGTTTGCATAACACGATTTGGTTAAATCATGTCCCCTGCAAAAAATAATGTACTGATCCACACGAAAAATGTGTCACGCAAATGTTCACGTCAGGCCGAACATATGTTTAAAGTTTCAAGTCAATATCTTAAAAACTGTAGAAGTAGTTTGTGTCACAAGATTTTGTTCAATCACACTCCCCTGCTAAAAATAATGGACTGATCCACATGAAACAAAGTATGTCATGGAAATCTACTCACAAACACATGTTTAAAGTTTGAAAACTGGAGAAGTAGTTTGCGTTATAAGATTTTAAATAAAAGATTTTGTTAAATAATGCTCCCCTCCAAAAATAATGGAATGATCCACAAAAAATATGTCGCTTTCATGCGCACTTCATGCAGAACATACAATTTGAGTTTAAAGTATTATATCTTGAAAACTGTAGAAGTTTGCATAACACGATTTTGTTAAATCATGTCCCTTGCAAAAAATAATGGACTGATCCACACGAAAAATATGTCACGCACATTTACACTTCATGCCGAACACATGTATAAAGTTTCAAGTCAATATCTTAAAAACTGTAGAAGTAGTTCGCGTAACAAGATTTTGTTAAATCGTGCTCCCCTCCAAAAAATAATGGACTGATCTACATGAGAGAAAAAAAATTTGCGCAAATGAACTCACGAACAAATGTTTAAAGATTCAAGTCGAAATCTTGAAAACTGTTGACGTAGTAAGTGTAGAAGTTTGCATAACACGATTTTGTTAAATCATGTCCCCTGCAAAAAATAATGGACTGATCCAAACAAAAAATATGTCACGCACATCTACTCATCTTGCCGAACATATGTATCAAGTTTCAAGTCAATATCTTAAAAACTGTAGAAGTAGTTCGCGTCACAAGATTTTATTAAATCGTGCTCCCCTCCGAAAAATAATGGACTGATCCACGTGAGAAAAAAAAATTGTGCAAATGTACTCACGAACATTTGTTTAAAGTATCAAGTCGATATCTTGAAAACTGTTGACATAGTAAGTGTAGAAGTTTGCATAACACGATTTTGTTAAATCATGACTCCTGCAAAAATAATTGACTGATCCACACGAAAAATATGTCACGCACATCTACACTTCATGCCGAACATATGTATCAAGTTTCAAGTCAATATCTTAAAAACTGTAGAAGTAGTTTGCATCACAAGATTTAGAAGTTTGCATAACACGATTTTGTTAAATCATGTCCCCTGCAAAAAATAATGGACTGATCCACACGAAAAATATGTCCCGCACATCTACACTTCATGCCGAACATGTGTATCAAGTTTCAAGTCAATATCTTAAAAACTGTAGAAGTTGTTCGCGTCACAAGATTTTGTTAAATCGTGCTCCACTCCAAAAAATAATGGACTGATCCACATGAGAAAAAAAATAGTTCGCGCAAATGTAGTCACGAACATATGTTTAAAGTTTCAAGTCGATATCTTGAAAACTGTTGACGCTGTAAGTGCCACAGACAGACCCCCCAACGAACCAACCAACCAACGAACCAACCGGATGATGACTCCTATTTACCCCCTATACTTCGTATTCGGGGGTATAATAACGATGATCAGGCTCCGCCACAACTGAGTAGTGTCAACAATGAAATGCACAAGGCGCACGTACCTTAAGAGGCTGAAACAGTTACAATCTTTACGTCGATCGCAACAATGCATTAACAAAAATATTCGCCAACATACTTACGGTCTCCCCAGGATTTTTGGAAGGGTTGTCGCTGGACTGTTCGTGATTTTAGCTCGCGAAACTTTATTTTTTAACTATCATATTATACGGTTTTATATTTGTACCAAAGTTTACTGCAACAACTGTATATAGTACATAGATGTTTTTTTTATCTCTTTAGAGCTAAGAAAGGAACAAAGTTAAAAAACCTAACTAATGTGAAACAATGTGTAAACAGTATGTCAACATGTGTTTTAATTACATAAACTGATCTGATCTCATCAAGTTACAATGTCAACTATATACTCTGTATAGTTAGTTTTTCACCTTCATTGTCCAAAATATCTCAAACTCAGTGTTTCATTACAATTGACAGGATTAGGATTAAACTTTCAGACGCCTTTTTTTTTTCTTGGGCCCAAGTGCTGAATGCCTTATTATAATCAAACTTCAGTTCATCAGGACCTTCCATGGATATCATTAACAATTAATTTAATGTTGAATTGTTAAGCCTGCTTCTAAGCTTTGTCTTCACTCTTGATAAGGTGGAAAAAACCCACTCACAATCTTAAATTAAATTAATTTACGATACCTGTAAACATATAGACAGCTTCATATATATAAAAATAATATCATAATAGGTATTCAGTTAACACAAACAGGTACAATAAATTATATAGTGCACCCCTAGAACCTGGTTTAAACCCCCAGTAGCAAATTATTTTGCCACTGACTGTTCCAAGGCGCTAACCCATACGGTTCTCTTTTTTGTTAAACAATCAACAAACAAATCATTTATTTTCATCTCTTCTTTTTGCTGCAAGGGGAGGCTGTGTTTCATGAGTGTGGCGATTCCTGATATACATATTTTCCTTTTTATTATAGTAGCATGAAATTGTGTTATTTTATTTATTTAATGCAAGTCACAAGGCTAAGTAAATATATATAAGTTCAGAATGCCCGATGGAGTTGGCATCAGCCTTACAAGGCCGGTTTCACTTGAAACAAGATAGAATCGACGAGTCGTCGTTCTTTCGCGCATGCATAGGGGGCCTTCTTGAAAATGTGTCCGACGAAAATGAACTGATCGTTACGATGATAGCGCAGTAAAATGCCAAAAAATGCATTTCTTTTGCAATTTAAGTTCTAACTGCAACATGCCAATAGATTTGTTTAAAGCAAATCAATTATCGCGCAATTATTTTCATACATGTATAAAGTACAATTTTCTAAGTGTTTGTCACAGAACAAAGAATAACCAAATTATAACCCATGATCGCATCTCATTAAAATCATTGAACATTATGTCAAACACACCCGCTTTTAATTGAGAATATCAACAGTCGGCAGAGCCAAAATACGATCAAACGACACCGACATACTTGCGAATTCTACCAAATGGAGAGGCGGAGTTATCCAGCTGATAGTAAAGAAATCGATTGTGATTGGTCAAATCGCCCATTGCTTAACCTTGAATGAGGTTTGCATTGAAAAGCGACCTGTGTTTACAATGCAAGAAACAGAAAATTATGACATGTCGATTTTGAATAAACGGATGTCGGCGAATTTAACGCTTGTTGGAAATAGATCAAAGCTTGTTAACGGTTGTCGGGCGCGTCAACCGTTATGATAGCTCGGCCCGGTCCTTAATGTTGAGCAAAATCTCGATCCACAACTAATCCAACCTAACCAAAATGGCAACCTACGCTATCTCCCGCTTGTCACGTGACTTATTTGTTTTTAATCGTTCTTCAATATCCTTTCATAGTTGTTCAAACAACAACATAAAATTGTTTTCTTGTTTTTATTTGTAGCATCTTTCAAAGTTCGCATTCCTTCTCGAAATATTTGTTTTTTCTTAAAATGCACTAGTTTTTATGCCACACAACTACGAAATCTTTCAGGCGTAACTAAACTACTCATGCATATCCAGTTGCTTGTTCACTGACGTAGCTGGTCGTGATTTCACTCTACATTTGTTAGCTGGCGTTTTGGGCATGGATGCTCCAAAATTACACGGAAACTTACTTTCAATCGCTCCGCATTCGTGGAATGGTGTGCTGCATTGTGCTTCACACGTGTGCACAACATTTCGGCCTGCTCTCGCGGTGACCATCTACTTGATACGCTCTCGTGGTCGCAGTGATACACCCGAAGTTAAGGACTGCGCGTCGCAGAGTTCACGGCATCGTTAGTTAAGACTGGTGCGCATGCGCACCAGTCTAAAAACTACATGCTACATTACTGGCATATAATTATGGCATAACATGTCATTATCGGTGGACTTTTCTTTTAAATATACATGTATTTTCTATAAAATAGTGGAATTCGGTATCAAATAACATTTTATGATAATCCTGAACATTGATTTTGATAGTAATCAGTCCTTTAACGACATGTTAGTGATAGCGATAATAGCTATCAAATTGATTTTATTAAATATTTTGCGATATATTTATTGTTTTGAAATTAATTGATTGATTAAAAGTTTATATAAATGAATTAATTTCAAAACAATAAATATATCTCAAAATTTAATTTAAAACACAAACTTAAATGCCAGCGACTGCCTTCAGATATATGAAAGAGATTTCGTCCAGTTGTTTATATGATACTGTGCATATTATATATTAAAAGCACTAAAATTTGTTGCAATTTTCCCTAGGTCTGACGGACTTTAAAGTGACTACACTAGAGAGTATGTAGCAGCTTTCCCCCGCAAGTAAGCATGTGATAGCGTTTGTAGGATGACGCCAGTCTCACTCTGAAGATATAGCCAAATGCTTTTAAGTATCGCGTATATGTGTATGCCCATATAGCATATTTAGCGGGTTGAATGACTTAACGAAACAATGTCATGAATTTATATGTCCCCTGACCTGCGGTTGCTCTAATAGTTGCACGGCCTTCTGGTAACTCAGAACCACGGCGTTTCTTTAAGTCAGGACAATACCAGATAGCTTACTTTGTATGTCTAAAGTTTGTTCAGAGTAAATTGCTGGCCATTAAGAGCCGAGTGACGATGTTTTAGACCATTGTATGAACGGAAAACACGTGTTTTAACCGCTAACTGCTAAAACATAGGGACATATGTATTGTCTTGTATGTAAGTCGGTTGCTATTATAGAACAGCGTTCCGAGAAGCAATAATTGTCGTGTTGATAATAAGCTTTAATCGGAGTCCATGAATCGAAATTGCTTTACAAGTAAACAGCATCACATTTGCCGCGCAAAAAATTTACTGTTCTCATTACATGCCAATAAATAATGCTCATATAATGCTGAATTGCATAAACATGCAAAAACCCAACCCGTATTAACGCATAATAATAAAAAGTTATAATATGAATAAACTCAGTGATGATGGATTTTTGGTTTGAAGTGTGTGCAAAAATAAGATTGATATGCATGATTTTAATAAATCGAAATTAGTGTGAAACACAAGTTACGGAAGAAATTAATTGAAAATTCTAATACAAAATATTCATAATTTCTTTGTATTTTTTGCCCGAAGTACTATTTATAGTTTTATCCGGATCCCTATGGAAGCCCTGGAGGGCCACTTTTGAGTTTCGACTTACGGATATTTTATTTTTGACTTTCTATTTATGACTTTCGACTTTTGACTTGTGACTTATGACTTCTGGCCAACCCGTTATACACGTGCTCTAGAAGTTGAAAGCGTCAACGTTGGTTTCATGTATGTTTTCCAAACTTTATTTTTTTTATTAATTTAATTGAGATTTGTCATTGAGGAGAGGTTGTGTTTAGGAGGGGAGATTTAATGATATTTTATATATGCCTATAAGGTTAATATTTATTACTGACTGTAATTCCACAAATGATTGTATGTTTTGTTTAATTTTAAACTGTATATTAACAAGTTTAACAGAGAATACACGTACAAAGCTCAATTTTCAATGTGATCGGGTTCCATTTTGCATTTAGCATTTATGTCTCATTTTGTGATATATTCCGAAAATGAAGAAAAGAACACCTGAGAACAAAATTAGATATAGGACCATTCGAGAGTAAATTATCATGAGAGCATTTCAAAGGTGATAAGCTTTTCGCATCTAACTTTTCATACCCAAGAGACTTTATGAAAGGCAGATAATATATTTACCTATTTTATACCACAACTTTATACATATTTATTTAGAAGATAAACTTGTATTTCAGACACAACTACTGGATAAAAGATAATGAGGATGAAAACCTTGTGTCGATCTGTGTCTTCATCATTATACTGTTCGGCATTACTCAAACTACTGTGCCGAGACACTCCCTCTCAACATCTTTAGCAAACAGAACTCTGCTCATTATATAATACTTCCAGAAACGTTGTAAGATCTATGAAATTGTAGCATTTTTAATGGTACGGCATGGGGTTACGACGTCATTAAGAGAATTCTTAAACGCTTAAAGCGGAGTAAGAGAATATATACTCGTCTTGAGACTGTGTCTGATGTTGTTTACAGAGAAATACAAACAAGTGGACAATGCATAGGTTATTGTACAATGTGGCGTTGGTAAATGTTGGATTACTACGTGTACGCCAAAATGTTAGACGTCTTGGAAAGAATGAGAGCGCTTGATCCAATTGGTGTAGAGCCGCGCAAAGCACATCGTCTTCTCCAGCGCGTATACTGCGCCAAAGCGCCCAGTTTTACATGGCATATTGATGCTTACGACAAACAAAACCATATGAATTGTGTATCCGTGGTGCTGAGGATGGGTTAGGTAAACAAATAAGATGATTCGGACTTGAATAACGACCCACGCGTTATTGCAAGATACTTTTTAGACGCGTTGAATAAACATCAAAATGTCCTCGAATACTACGCCGTGATAGTGGAACAGAAAAATTCATTTAATTACTAATGCAGCAATAATTCTGACACGATTCTACAGACACGTTTGCTGGGGATCGAAGCAGTTGGAAAAAAAACAACATATAACCAACGAATTTAAAATCGTGGTGTGAATTACGACAAAATGGAATCCATAAGTGTTTTTTTTCAAAGACGCGCTATACAGGACTGGCATATTTATTAAGGGCACACTGTTTTTTGTACCAGGTCTGTATGAAACTCCCGAGTTCGGCAATAAAATTAACTTGAGAGACGTACATATTTGCAATAATTACAAAAAGTGAAATATCAGGAATTGCACATTCAGAAGACACAGCCTCCCCATATTTTAGCCAAGAAGAAGAGAGAAATAGAGAGCTTGGTTTATATAAAATGACCAATTTCAAAACAAACACCACAAACAATTAACAAAAACGAGAACCTTATGGGTTACCGTCTTGGAACGGTCGGTGGCAAAACAATTTGCCACTGGGAGGGTGGGGGTTAAACCAGGTTCTAGGGTGCACCAACCTGACACTAGCCCCAGCAGGTTCTCATATCGACAAATAAGTACAAGTTGTCTTGGAGAAAAAACTCCAACACACCCATCAGCTTACAAATGTTGTATGCAAAAGCACACAAACATATAAATCATAAGAAGCTAATTGCATTGCAAAGCCAAAGGGATTGGTATCTTACCGAGACAAGAGCCTCTGGAGTCAAATCAGCAAGAAGACGGGGACAGGGATAAAAGAAATAGATCGAGCTTCTAGGTTCTTTTAAGAAAAGATTTCCCCATAAACCGTCATAAACTCTTACAAGTCTGTTTTATTAGATTCGACGAGTAAGTCATTCGCAACAATTATTAGCAAACAAAATTTATTATGCGTTATGGAATTAAAAGGAATTAAAAGGGAAATGTTATATAAATGATTGTTGATGCAAAAATATTTATTGATCATTGTGATTAATGCTGTCTTTATTTTATGCTTTTTGCGGTTTGGGAATTATGACTTTTCACTTATGATTTTTCACTTATGACTTGTGCTTTGTGCCTAATAACTTTTTAATTATAGCTTTTTAGTTATGACTTTTATCTTGTGACTTTTAACTTATAACTTTTGTATTTCGCTGTTACTCTCTGCCTTTGTACAAACATTACTTTTTACATGTGTTAGGTTAAGGCTAAATAAACAAATTTGTTATTCAAACACCAAACGCACAGTAGCCGAGATTGGTATTTAAGTCATATAATGTTGGTTCAGCCAATAGCCTATTAAGTGTTTAGTGTTTGCTATAGAATTATTAGTATTATTCATATGTTCATGTCATAGTTGATCTGTGTCACGTGAACATTCAACATCAACTCTTAATGTTTAATAAAATATTGAGAAGTTTTAATTTCGGGGCATGTGATTGGCCGAAAACCCTAGAACAAACACTTTTTAAAATCTTCTACAGTTTTTTTATAAGAAAATTGTATCTTAAGAAACAATGTACCTATAAAATGTACAATATATAAACATAATAAATTGAAAAAAGAAGACGTTTTTCGACTTCAGTATTTGATTCCACTGTCTGAGGCAATCTTCCGAATGCCACCACCTCGTCTTGATGAAAGTCTATATTCACTTTGACGATAATGGCTTCATCCGATATGCAGTTTGTACATAGTATGACGGCCGCTACCTTTCTGTTTTCCCTTTCCCTGATTTCTGCATCCTAAATAAGAAAAAAATAGTACTCGTAGTAGTAATAGAAGTAGTAGTTGCTGCTATTGTTGTAGAATAAGAGGTAGCAGTAGAAGAAGTAGTTGTAGTAGTAGTTGTTGTTGTTTTTGTATTAATATTAGTAGTAGTAGTAGTAGTAGTAGTAGTAGTAGTAGTAGTAGGGTAGCAGCAGTATGAGTAGTAGAAGGGATATTGCATGTTCAATTATACATATAACTTAGACTTCTTTAAACAGTAGGAGTAGACCTTTTGAGGTACACTGTGTATTGTACCTATTATGATGGGCTATGGTCATTATGATAAGAATGGACAGAAAAACGTTAGTATATTATTACTAGATTATGTCATAACGTTTCATATGTACATGTAACTAGTTTAATGTTATTTTCTTTTTTCTAACACCTTAATACGTACATGTTCTATCCGCTGACAAGAAAAGCTGCGAATTTTGAAATTGACGTTTATATTTTTAATGCCAAATAACATTTTGTACATTGTGTTTCTCTCCACTAGTCAAATAAATTTAGTATATACCACCTCTTCTTTCGAATGAAACTGCAACAAACAAACAATAATGTTAGTCTAATTGGGTTTAAAATTATTTCGACCCCATATAAAAATGAAGCTTGTGATTTATACGGTGAATGTCAATTTGAGATAACGCATGTAGCAATGATTTCATGTTCTAGAAATTGAAAAAAGGATACCTTATGAAATACAATGCAATGCAAGCAAAATATGTTATTTTCTGAATTAAATAGAAGAGGTCTAAATAAATGATAAACTTGTCTTGAATATGAGCCTACATGTTCTGTTTTTTATTTGACTTAAAATAAGTCTCCTGTTATACACGAAGAATTTTAGGTAAATGAACTTACATCGTCTGAAACGTCGTCTGAATCCTCCATTTTCCTGGGAAAAGATGCGACAAGCACGTGGGACAACGGAATCCATAAGTAATAAATCAAAAGTCAAAATCCATAAATCAAAAGTCATAAGAAAGAGGTAAAATAAACCCATAAGTCGAAAATCAAAAGTGGCCCTCCAGGGCTTCCATAGATCCCTCATTCAGAGACGTGTACGTTATACTGGTAACATGTTTTATTACTTTTATTATTATTAATTTTCAGTAGTGTGTCAGAAACCTCTTTTTGCCGTTGCTGCCTCGGTTGCGCAGTTGTGTACTTTAAGATACAAATAACCATAAACACATTCGCTTTAACACTTTTCTCCGGGAAGAAAAATGTTATGTTCAACTATTTTAGTCCATTCTTAATTAGGAGCACATATGTCAGAATAAAACATTTTATCGCCGATGTAAGCATCTGGTCTACAGAGAAATGAGGGCACACGTACGCGATATTTGATACGATAAAACGTGAAGTCTAGAATCTAAAGATTTGTTGTTAGACGTTTTTAAAATCCCACTTTTAGCATCAAACGTATTTCGTTAAACAAAACAAAAGCAAACAAACAAACAAAACGTTACCCGCATTATATTTAATGAAAGACAAATAAGGCAATAACAAACACCTATACATTATATATAGGTCTTTGACAATAATCATAAAAGAGAAAAGACGATCTGGAGATATTTTATTTACAATCTATAAATCCTTGGTCCCTACTAATGGTAACAAGAAAAGTATAACACACACGTGTTATATGTGCACGACATTTATGCTAATGATGTAATGTCCCTGAGCCAAGTTGTGGTTGGATCCATTTGATCATATCCAACTTTGCTCATCACCGGTTAGCAAAAATCGATAACGAATTTCTCAATAGATTATGAAGGAACAATTCAGTTTTTTCTTTACTACATTTTTATTTCTTAAACAGTCGAAAAAACCCATATTACATATTAAAGATAAATTTCTGCCGATTAAGATGGTTATTTTTATTTTTATTTATCTTAACGCTAATTTGGTCCTTTTTGACTTTGAATATAGGGTATTTTCCCTTTTATTTACAAAAGTTGGATTTTTTCGCTTATCCTTACGTATTCTATTGTTAATATCTTTTATCCAAATTATCAGTTTTAAAAAACCCAGGTCACATATTTTGCTAAAAATATTAAGCTATTGTTTAAACTATTTTTTATAAATTTAAATTTAAAACATTTTGGTCCTTTTCAGCTTTTTCTAACACGACTATCGAATATTTGAAGTGAAAATTTAAGTCTCCGTAAATTTGCGAACATTCCCGATATTTTACGATCATTGACGGAAGATTGTTTAATTCGACAGTAAAGTGCAGAAAACAAATGATAGAGCCTTACTAGTTTAATTTGTAGAAGTTGGAGTATTGTTTTGAAATTGTGTGATATTACTTTGAATTAAGTAGAAACACTAAATTTTGGCGAATCCGTCAATATTTTACAAATTTCTTAGGCGGAAACGAATACTTACAAAATTATTCATGGCATTTAGAAATAAGTATATGTCTTTTCGATATACTTGTAAAATGAAATCCGATTGATATAATAAACCCAGACGAAAGTCTAAAAAGGTGATAATTGTAACAAATTACAATGAACCCCAGGTTAATCAACAGGTAAGAAATGTGACATTTTGTGTATTAACAATATGTCACATTGAGCAAAGATCTTTATATTACATCTATCTATATAGGTCTTTGCATTGAGTCACAAAAAATGTCAATCACAAGGAAATGCATAAAAAAATTAAAATCGTCATTAAAAAGTCTCTTCTATATGCAAGCCTATCTAAAACAAAAACCACATATATATTAAGATAACTTAAGTAAATGTTACTTAATTATTTGTTAAAGTTAAATGCTTTCTATTTACAATTAAGAAGTTAAAATGTAAATTTTATCCAAGATTTATATCGTAAAATGCAATCGGAAAATTGTTAAGTTTAGGGCATATTTCTTAACACATTTGAAACATAAGCACGTAATGATGTACCCAACTGGAATTAAAGTTAGAACAAATAAAAACTATCGCATCGTAATCTCTTCAACATGTATCGAGATTACATTGTAAGATTTTTTTTCAGTAAAACATAATAATTCAATGAACTGTTGTTCTTTAATTATTTTGACAAACAAGAGCGCAACAGTAATAGAACGAATTCGGGATTTTATTAACTGATCGAAAAATGCATCATTAATTTTATTGTACCCCCTCCCAATAAATGATGCGTTGTAAAAACAAAGTTATGACAGATCAATAATTTATAGGTTTTATGGCTTATTTCCTGTACCGTGTTTAAACAAGGTAAATTGTTTCTAAAAACAATGAACCTAGCAAATGCATCGATTCAATGAATTTAAAAGTGTACCGATTTGTTTTTTTCGGTGTATATAGAAATGGAGAAAAGGCAAAGACCTATATATTACATCTCTATATTTATCTATATAGGTCTTTGGAAAAGGCTACACATTCTGCCGCTTTTTATTATGACTGAATTTGTAAATTCTTTAATGTATTAAGTTTACAAACCGCTTCACCAATTGTACACATATAAAAATTGCTTTCCAACAAAATAAATATTCATTAGTACAATAATATGGATGAAATGGAACAGGCAGAAGTTATATATCGCGGGGCTTAGGATTTGAAAAAAATAAAAACTAATCGGACGTCTATGTGCCCAAAACCAAATTAAAGAACTCGGCACTAAGTTACACAGAACTGATAAAAACGAAGACATTGTTGAACGTATATTAATATGGTCTACCTGTGTGTAACTTTTGCGATATAGGAAAACTGATATGGGCTGTTTAAAAAAAATGGCTGGAAAAGTGAAAAAATTGTGAAAAATTAAAGTTCGTTCAAATTCCAAACTTGTTATTCTGAATTTTTTGCTTATTGAAACTGAGTACAAAACTGAAAGATTTTTGAAATCGGTCAACTGGTTGCATTGATATTGTCATTTGAAAAATGGCAAGTGAAGTGAAAAAAATGTAAAGAATTTAAGTTCATAAAAAGTCCAAACTGGTTGGTCCATATGTTTGTACAGTCTTTACAGTGATCAAAATCAATCAAGTTATACCGATATGTGGCAGAATAAACATTTTATGGAGCTTTATTGACCTATATTAAAAAATCAAAGAATTTTAATTTATGTGCTTAAAATACAAGTATAACTGTTTCTTATTATTTAAATGTGTATTTCTGTTAAAATACATGTTGAAGCATCAAATTTAAGTGCTTTAGAACTTGTGGCATCGCATAAAGATAAATAATTCATATTGTTAAAAAAGTGTGTCACACTCCTGACAACCACATAAGTGCAGTGTTCTCAAAAATGTTTCACAATTTAACATAACATGACATAGACTTCTAGGAAAAAACATGCTCTTGTTTTCATGTAAAGGATATGTTGACAGAATATTGCAATATGTGCATAATGTCACACTCCTGACAAATTTAGCTGACATTCCCTGAAGGGAGCTGCTGACAAATATAATTTCAATAGAGGTGATAATATTATAATTATTGCTTCTAGAAACATGAAACTAAATGATACACAAAACATTTCTTATGTACTATTAATCTTAAAAGTCCTATAAATTTATAAAGCAAAGAGGTATTGATTTTCTTGAGGTATTTTCTAATCTACCACCCTTGACTTAATAGCATATATTTTGATTACATTAAGTATAATATGCTTAATTTTATCATTATTTGATGCCTAATAAATGCATCTTTAACTAAAACAACACTAAAACTTGTCTTTACTCAAGCTGTTTGTAAAATAATGGTATGAACAAATGTGATTTTGAAAAGTGTCACACTTTTTTGTCACACTTCTGACATTTTTTGCCCTTTATTTTAGAATATTTTTTTAACGGATGGTGCTATTTTGATGAAACTTTACAAATCTTTAAAGGGCATGATGAGACACCTCTGCAAAGTAGGAAAATGGAAGTAGCTGTTTGTTGTACATTTTTATAACAGGAAAACCCAAACCAGCCATTTTTTTTAAACAGCCCATATTATACACTAAGTTATCTTAATTATAAAGTATTGTGTACTAGTTTTGTTGCTATGTATAAAACTCTCAGAGATATATACATTATCAAGATTATTTATTGCTTATTTATTTCTTCGTGTTACCTGCGTACTTATTTTTTTCTCAAATGTTAAACTTAAACATTTTTGATAAACTTTGTAATTTTGAAAATATTGCTTTTACTTTCTGATTTCATTAATCTATTAAATTTATCAATTGTTGGCTAAAAATTTCTTCATATATATTCGGTTAAAATATTCGAGTAATAGGGGCATATTAACAAAAAGTGGTATTCGTTTTCTATCATCTTATAATTATTGTATTTACAGATTCTGTTTTCATTTGTAACACCCGTGCACACACCCATGTACCGTCCAGTTTTAATATTTAAGATACAACTTTTATGAAACGAACTGAATGCTTAATGATGAAAGAATTTTGTGCTATTTTATTGGTTTTCCCCTCCGGCGCAAATGACATATTTTATTGACCCTAGACTTCGTTAATCTCCGATAATCTGACGACTGATAAGAAGGGCAGATAATTGACAATACCACATAGTCAACGCCGTACACTCTCCCTTTATGAGATGATGAGCAAAGTGCCATATGTGTAGATATGAAGTGAATAGTTGTTTGACCTATGATCAAGCCACCACACACCATCACTCAGTCTACCAGTCCACATGTCCAATAATGATTCCTAAATCGGCCACACCTCCACAAACTGGGTAGTCTTGGCTATTCCAAACCACACCTACAAAAAGTAACAGTTATTTTCCATTAAAAATACACATGATGTTATGCTAATCTGCTTGTCAATAGGTTTGGGATCAGCCATGCAACACATATATCAAAAACATAAACACCAGAAGCACACAACAAAAAATAAAGAAATACATGAAAATCAACCAAGAGCTTGATAATTGCCATGGAATGGCTTAGAGGGAGACTTGGCAGAAATAGTCTCCCAAATTGTCTAAACTTCTCCCTCTACTGAGCAAACGTAGAAGTTATTTCTATATGTCCTGGGCTGTCACTAGACCAGCATGATCAAAATATCACTACAGCGTGTGTATTACATGTATTATGAGAATGTGTATTCTGATCGTGATTTTCCGTTACTCTACGGCACATACCGAACTCCGAAATAGTTTTGGAAAATCCGATCGCTGTTATTTTTATAACCATTACGATATTCTTACGCCATAGCATGAAACTAATGTTGCTTTTGTTTTTAGTAAACCATGATGTCGAATTTTTTTCCAGCGTATTCAAATTTATTATGAGCGAGAAGGGTATATAAAAACAGGTATCTAGAACTACATTCCTGATAAAAAGTAACATTGTTGCGTACGTAAGCTGCATCACGCTTGACCCAACTGACGAGGTATATGTTAGCAAGTGACCGCTATATATAGAATGCTCTCGACCTTTGAGGTAACATATTTTGACCTAGTTATGTACTGAATATCGATATAAAACAATAAATAAATATCTCTGGCACTTACCTCATACAATCCACTATGCATTCACAGTGAAAATAACGAATTAATTTCTACAGCATTCACATGTCGCACGCCATTTTGAAAATCCAGTCACGAGATATACATTCGCACGTCCGAATAAAATTTCCCCGCAAATAAAAATAAAGTTTTATCAATGAACACCTAAAACATATTTAACAAAAAACAAAAAAATTCACACAATTTACCAAATGCAAATAAATTACTTTGAAATTTTCCCTTATCAAACATAACTTTCGTCACTCAACAATTTCACTTCAAAAACTAAGGTTTCTACCCATAAAAACATTCATAACAATACATTTTATTTCTAAAACAATAATTTTGAATGCATAAGTAACAAAAATCACCTATTTACCAAAACAACATCTTTTCTGAACTTTTTTAGTAACCCTCTTATCTCTCTTGGGTCAAACTAGATGTACGTATTAAACATCACCTATTAATAGTTAAATAATAAATATAATACATGACCCATAATTCGTCCAGAAAATTTAACTTTTAGTATTGTCCTTCCGCTTGGTCTACAGCCATATTCTAGAAACAGTCGCACCCAAAGAAGGGAGTACACATGTACTATCATATTTTATAAGGTATCACATGGCTGGAGATTGAAATAATGTCATTTTCAAAGATAGTCGAACATGTCTCATCACTTCGAATTGTCTATAAGGCTCATGAGAACTAAAAGTCTTTTTTACTGTAACTTCCCTATAGCTGAGTAAGATGACATATTTTAAGGATAGAGACTGGCACAACTATACAACAACCGCGTGTCATAAACTAAACAAGGGCCTCGATGTTTCACCTGCCTTTATCCTTTTCACTGCATGTTCATTCTAATATTGTCAAAACAGGTCTTAACAGTTAAAAAATAAATGGTAAAAATAGACAAAAGTCATTTTAAAACATGTTCTTCAATCATTTTTTTTTAAACAAAATCGGCAAAAATCATTTATAAAATTTTAGAAGAATATAATTACAAAGAAAACTATCAGAAAATCATCATCATCATCATCATTATCATCATTTTTGTTCAGTCACAGTCATAGTGAACAGCAGAAACAAAACATTAAAACAACAACAACAACAACATCATCATCATCATCATCATCATCGTCGTCATCATCATTGACATATTCAGACAAAATCTCCGGATTTTTAATGAAGAAGTTTTGGCAGGCCTGCTGGTCTCAGGAAATGTCTAGTCTACGGGAAGTTTCTCATCCATAAATTAAGCTTACGTACGTAAGAAATGATTTAGAAGAAATCTGAAAACCAGGATGGTTAGTTGGAATTAGATATTGCATGGGTTTTATTGCTCTAGAGGGAGCCGACATCCGACTTATTTCAGAAATGACAGTTCTTCTAGGAGAAAAAGCACCGATTCTTTTCAAGAGCTTGCAACGATATTAATGATTTCAATGAACGTAATCTTTGCATTACAGAAAAACTTTTAAAACAAGGTTATCGGTATCACAAATTAAGGAAAACATTTTGCAAGTTTTATCGTCGATACCCAGATCTAATTCATAAATACAGGTGCAGTTTAAAATCACTATTGCAACAAGGTATTTCACAGCCAGTTTTTTATGGAGATTTAATTTATAAACTTAAGAAGATAAAGGGCAATGTTAATTTCTCCCGGTTATTCGTAAAAACCATCTGTAAATTTAAAAAGAAAGGTTACCAACATGATATTTTACAGCGCTCTGCATGCCTGGTGATTAACCCTTCTACAGTTGATCATTATGCTTACCTCTTTGGTTGCACGACGGTGGCAGGGGTTTAAGAGTTTATGAAGGTTTATGGGGAAATCTTTTCTTAAAAGAACCTAGAAGCTCGACTTGTTTCTTTTATCCCTGTCATCGTGTTCTTGCTGATTTTACTCCAGGAGCTCTGGTCTCTGTACGATCATTGAGTACCCGCCCTTTGGCTTTTCAATGCTATTAGATTCTTATGTTTTATATGTTTGTGTGCTTTTGCATGCAACATTGTTTAGCCAATAAGTGGGTTGGAGTTGTTTCACCAAGACAACTTGTATTTGTTTTGTGATATGAGAACCTGTTGGGGCAAGTGTGAGGTGAGGTTGGTGCCCCCTAGAACCTGGTTTAAACCCCGAGTGGCAATTTGATTTGCCACTGACCGTTCCAACGCGGTAACCCCTCGGGTTCTCATTTTTGTTAATTGTTAGTGGTGTCTCTTTTGAAACTGATCATTTTATTAACCATGCTCTCTCCCTCTCTTCTTCTTGACTGTGTGTGGAGGTTGTTTTTTCTGAATGTGGCGATTCCTGATATGCATATTTCACCTTTTTTTAATACTATACCAAGTGACAAAAATAACAGTGTTAAGAAGTCAGCCACGATAAACAAAATAGATTAATAGATTTTACCTAGTTCTTGAGGTCAACCAATCGGAAGAAAGCATATCACATGACGAACGCTCCCAAACAAGTCAAGATCGATGGCATAAGGCAGTTACGCTTTGAACGTTTAGCTGAGATGTGCGTTAAATGCCCAAATGGCAAATTGTTTTGCCACTGACCGTACAATTTGCCACTGACCGTTCGAAGACGGTAATCATTCGGGTTCTCACTTTCGTTAATTGTTTCCTCTGAACTGAAATTTGAAAACCCGATAATATTCTATTAAACGTCGCTTGGTTGTTTCTCCGATTTGAATGTCGATAGTTTTGAATTGTTTGTTTGGCATAGAACTGAAAATAAGGCATTCAATAAAAGGGCTTAGGGTGGTATAGTTATTTACATTCGCAATAATTGTGTTACCAATGACATGTTAGCATTTTAAAGTCAAGATGATATTGTTTCCGTTAAATTCAATGGCTATTATCTAATCTTAAGGATTTGTTTATTAAATTTGCTGATGTTGTGTCATGTCACGCGCTAGACACGTGTGACAGTTTCTGTTGATAAATTGGTAAGTTGCTAGAACAAATAACTTGTATTCAACTGAATGCTTCATATATAGTGAAGATTTTGTCGTCAATTATATTCTTCATTTATTTAAATTTATTTGTGAAAAGATGTATGATTTGAGTTATTTCCCAACCGTTTTGTATATGTATATGTATCAATTAGTGTTAAAGTGTATATGCTAGTTCACTTATGTAACTTATAATTAGTAACTTGCTCCAGTCCTTTATGATGTCACATTCTATGTCTCCTTTAGTTTTTATATGTTTTATAGAATGTACCCAACCTTATGGTTATTAAACAAAAGCGATATACTGTGTCACTGATATGAATCTGATACATGTAAATTTAATATTTTATCATGTATAATTTAAAATAATTAAGTGTACTAGTATCTTAATATTGCATGCATAAATATATCATTTTTTTTCTATATATATCATGTTTTTTTCCGCTCATTAACTAAATGCTTGTTATTGTATCTTGTTAATATAATGTCGGTCAATAGCTATGCATAGCTAATGTTAACCTTTTATATACAATACCGACTATAAACTATAAGTTTGTATCTTGTATCTTGCTGTATGTATCTTGTTGTATCGGAGGGTTAAATATTTCACTGCACAAAGCTGGTTTTACAAATGGAGTTGATAATTAGAGAGTATAGTAACTTTACTTAGTACACTTGATAAAATGTTTAATAGAACCTTAAAATATCGATGTTGTTCTTAGTCAGTACATTATAAAAATATCAAAGAAGCTCAGGCTGGCTTCACAATAAACACAGAATTGGTTTACAGTGTAATGTACTCAATATTATGCGTGCCATGTATATTTCAGTTATGTCAAAAGTGAAGATTTTGAGTAATAGTTTTGAATGCCAACTAAGGGTACGTTATGGTGAATGTTTATCTACCCATTTATTTTCTTGGTTCTTAAACAATATTGAAAACATAAAGAAATTTGCTAAAAATAAAGAAGTATTGCAAAGCCCCATTAAAATATGCTGTATGAATATTGTCATAGGTGAGAGCTGTGTGCAAACACTCTGATACCTGAGGTATTGATTTTCAGAATAGGTAGCAGATTAACAAATAAATTATTGTATTTTCACTTTTGAAATAGTTAGTAAATAAGTATGTAAACTGATAATGTATTGTCAACATCTTGTACTTTCACAGATGCTTAAACATCAGAAAGTTGTCAAGCCTTAAAGGTCGTTTTAAAGAATTAATATATTTTTATATTCCTAATGAGCCACCCCCCTGTCTGTAAATCTTTCATCCGACCCTGTCCTTACAGATGACATGAAATTTAAGTTGTGTGACATTTAAGATAAAATATATAAATTGTATGTAAAAATGTGTAAATGTAAAAATTCTAGTTTCCGATTTCACTAGCCATGTAATAACTTTTTTCTTCTGTTTTTTTGTATTAGTATAAATTTAATTGATCGCACAAGAGTGCTATGTTTCTGTAAATGAAATATCGAACCTTTCGCCACAAGAACAGGCCGCTGTAGATAAATAGACTGAATGTGCTATCTACACTTAGCATTCGCTAATAGTGGCTGTGTGTCGTTTTCCATGACAAATTCGTGACATTTGTCAATAAAATCTCAAAATGGCAAAAGGCAATTACGTGTACTTTAAATTAAATACATACCGGTAGAAAAGTACTTTGCGGTTCTAGTGCAACCTTCGTACCTAGAACGTGTGTTAAAGCATGTGTTTTGGATATACATGTTCTATGTTAAAGCATGTGTTTTGGATGAATTTTACAATGCCGAGATAAAGTAATTTAAGTCGAAAACGCGAAAGAACGATAAACAGCTACTTCGTCAAGTTGGAAGGTTGGTGTTTTGCTGTCCGAAAAAGCGAAACGTCGACAACTCGTAAATACGACAAAGTGAAGGCATAACCACAAAATGTCAATACCTTCCAAAACGAAAAATCGACGAAGAAAATCATGTTGATGCCATCCAGGGGTAATTTTTTTTTGTTAACTAGTTTGTGTTTTTGTCCCCTCCAGTGTCAGACGCCACTATTGAAATAGTCTGAAATATTGACAGTACTATATGATAAAAGCTTTTTGGCGTCTCTCTTTTTTAGCTTAGGTTTTAGACTGGCACGCGGTTGTTAACTTCCGGTGTATCATTACGACCACAAGCGTAACAAGTAAGCGGGGTTTGTGGTCACCGCGAAAGCAGACCAAAATGTTTTTGAGAAGTTTCAAGCTCATTCAAGCACACCATTCCACGAATGTTGAATGATCTATAGTGAGCATGCAATTTTGGAACGTCCATGCCAAAAAAACTCAATAGAACAATTGTAGAGTGAAATCACGTCCAGCTACGACAGTGAACAAACAACTGGATATGCATGAGTAGTTTAGTTACTCCTAACAAGTTCCAGTGTTTGCGGCTTCAGAAAGTAGTGCATATTAAGAAAGTAAATTTTATTACAAACGATAACGAACATTTGTAAGACAATGCGACAAAGAAAACAAGAAAACAATTTAATGTTGTCCAAACAAAAATAGAAGATATTAAAAATCCGATTATACACTAATCAGTTACCTGATCAGTGACGTGACAATATCGCAGAAAATGTATTCAGTTCAGCGAGAAATACTTAAATATCTCTTTTTATCAATATGTTGTTTTGTTTTAGACAATTAACAGTTGAGCAATTCCTTATTACTCTCTTAATTGAATTCGTTTATCTCTCACCAAGAAATAACGTAATGTAATGTATTTCAAAGCTTTCAGCACTTTGATTATATTAACCGCAGGTTGACCTATGGCAGTTTTGAGCATAATATTAGCACTGTCAAATTTTGCTGTTTTAATATTATGAACATAATCTAGGCACTCTGCAGCAAGTTCAACTTTTGAGAACACTCTTACCACTAGGCCGGTGGCCAGGAACATGTTTGCTCCCCCCCCCCAAACCTTGGGGAATTTTGTAGACATAATTATTCTGAAAGCCTGTTATGTCCCGGATATTTTACAGTTTCTTTGCATTCTGGCGAGTGGGGCATAAGGGTGTTACGGAGGTTTTAATATGTAACCCCTAATATTTGTATAAAAAATATATTGATTTTGAACCTTTAATTCTGTTCTGTTCCAGCTAAAATTTCATAAAACTTATATTTTTGCATAAGGATGATGTTTTCTCTGTTGATTGATGTAGTTTTCATTTCAAACTTTTCGCTCTTACATAACATATTTAGTGTGTAACATACATAACCCTAAAAAGATGAAATTTAAGTCAGAAACTTACCTGTAGGATTTTTATTTGTAAGCAAACTTAGGCAATAATACTTGTTTTTGAAAGCTGCATGATCAAGCAATATGAAGCAGTGTGTTTTTCATAAAAAGTAAAAATTTACCATAATCTAATATGTTACCCTATTGCTAATTCAATAATAATATTCATGTTTTGAGATGAACAAGCAAAAAATATAGTGTTTAATTGACTTATTGTGCTTGATAAAATGAAGTGTTCTTGAAACTTGCATGACTTCAAATTTGCAACATACATAGCAAATGTTACTCATTAAAATAAGTCTTATTTCCTTGTTTTACTTGTTTTTAATGGTGTTAGCTGATATCTATTTGAAGAAATTTATTATGTGTGTTATGTGCAATGTCCTGATGTTTGTTAGCCTTGTATAGATTTCTAACTATATTGAAGGTCATTTTTAAACTAATATTACTGATTGAATGAAGTATTTTCTCTAAAACTGATATTGTTGTACAAAGAACTGAACACATTTATCACAATTATGCAATCATTTTAAATTAAACTAGAGAATAATAATAGTAAGTAGTTTATAGAGTATATTATATTATGTTATGTGGTTAAAATGTTTAAGTGTTTAAGCTTGTCCATTTATAACCTTCAAAATCTCCGTAACATACAATTCTGAAGTTACAATATTGACACAGTACAGTGCACATGTGAATTAAATTATACGAGGGAAATTAAAAAAAATAATTTTTTAGAATTGGTTTTAAAAGTGAAAAGACAAGAGATAAAAATATTGCTTTGGAAGGGGTTACAAACAAAACTAATTAAAATTAATTATATGTTACTTAATTATTTAATTAATGTTTTAGAAAGATGACTTAGAATAAAGACAACAATTTTTGAACCGTGTTAAAGTTTGTATCTAGAATACCGTAGAGTCATTCATAATATGAATATAAACTTTCTATAAACTATATTTACTAAAAACAAAGTTGAAAGCATCAGTTCTGGTCTTTTAGAGCAATAATAACTGATATTACTGTTAAATAAAACAGGTGAAATAAGAAAATTAAAATGTCCTTAAGATCTTTGAAGAATGGTATAGAAAAGACAAATAATTGTTAAAGAGAAACATCCTAATGTGAAAGACAATTTTTGTAATGCAGGTGATGGTAAGCTAATAGACAAGTTTACTTTGACTAATGTATAATAATTTTATTTAGGTAAAAATTCTTTTACTTGAGTTAAAATAATAAATATAATCCTCGTGCTGTTTCAATGTTTTTACAAATTCAACACTGAACCTTAGTATTTTAGATGAATAAAACTACTTTTGAAACATTCTAACATCAGATAATTTAATCAGCAAATTTGAGTGAAGTTAAAGCTAAGTAGCTTTTAAATTTGTTATAGATCAACTTTAACATAATAAAATGTTATATAAAAATATTTAAATGCTTAAAACATGTTAATTATTTATTCTTTCTTTTCTTCATTTTGTTAGAACAAATTGATGTTTCCTGTTTCAATCGAGAGTATCTGGACTTTGCCTTAGACTGGATGCAACAGCCCATAATAAGTGTAAACGTAATCTGTACAACGATGTTGTCACTGAGCCATATTGATAGGTTTATTGTTAATTTAAAAATATTTTTAAAAGGAAGACCATTTACATTATACACATTTATTTCCAGACATATTGAGCAGTACACAGACCATTAACCTCTAAAGTTTAACAATATTTCAATTAAAAATGTATTACTGTTTATTATCCTAAGATTCAATACCTTAATTTTATTTTGTAACATAATTCTGATATATTGCCCATTTTAATACAAGTTACATAAATTGCAGAAAGGTTTTTAACTTGTATACTGAAATAAGATACTGGTATATTAAAACAAAACTGGCACTGATTTGTTTACTGTTTTATCACAGCAACAATCATATTACATTATGTACCTCATCTTACTTATGGTTACGCATCAATTATAGGTAATTGTAATAGAAACGTATATTGCTTATCCTTGAATAAAATAAATGATAAAAAAATCAAATGATATCATGAACAAACAATTTTTTATAGAATATTCTTGATAACACTTATAGCTTATCAAAAGCAAATAATTAAATAGCTTTTTATTACTAACTTGAATTTCATAATTTCTCAGTCACCTTTCTTTGAGAACAATTGATTAAATTTATCACTAGAATCACCATTTCTTATGAATATAATGGTAACTTAAAAAAGAAATTCATCTTAAAATGTCTCCTTTACTAACTAATAGCAGGCTGATGTGTGTTGGTTACTTAAAATACATTATTGTCGCAATTTATCATGAAAGAAGGTATGTTATTTATATCGATATTGTGCAGTAACTGGATTTGGTTTATACGTTCTTTTGGGTAACATATTTAAAGATGGTGATTTATGATATGGTATTTATTTTTATTATGATATAAAGCTTACTACTCTTTAAAACTCAGGAAAAGGTGTATTCAAACTAAAGCAATTACACCAAAAACTTCAAATTTATTAACCATAGACATAAGTATGTGATATAACATATTACTTAAGTCACATATAACTATTACTACTTATGGATATTAACAAAATGTTTAACAAAGTTTATCTTTTAATCACACAATATGTCTTTAGAGTTTATTTCTTTATAATTTATTTAATTTATAGATAATTTCTTTGTTTGTTATCTTTGAGATGTTTTTTTTGCATTTTTTTCTCAGATATTTTGGTTTTTGGAATTTCCAAACATATGTATATATTTACATACATTAAACAAGAAGTGTGTCTTAATGTGACTTTATTACATTTAAATACTGCATTCTTATTAATATTTATAAATTGAACAAATCAAACAGAAATTACTTGCTAATGCAAGTAAGAAATGTTTCATACAACTGTTTAAACTAGGTTTTGATGTTAAGTAACATATTTTAATTATTATTTATAGACCTATACCTTAGGTTGCAGATATTTTATTGCATTAAAAATTAAGAAAACACCTTCTTGGTGTAGAAAAATTAGGCTTATTTCAGAACTTTTATAATTGCCAAATATTTCTTCATAACATAAAAATTTCTCAAAGGTCACATATTCAAACAGGCGTTACGGTAAAACGCCCCACTCGCCAGATTGCAAACAAATTGCAAAATGCGTAGAATGGTACAGGCTTCAGAAAAACATACCCTTCGAAATTCCCCAAGTGGGTGGGGGAGGGGGTCTACTGGCAGCTCAAGGTCTACACGGTCAGCTTTGGCTGTTGTGATTTTTTAACATATTCTAGGCACACAGCACAAGTTCGACTAAGGCAGTTTTGAGAATATTATTACCACGATCAGCTTTGGTTGTTATGACATTTTGAATGTAACCTAGGTACTACCTAGGTGTTGGGAGCTGTGTGTTTGTCTGATTTTGATTAACCCTTATTTACCAACGATTGTCCGACTGACCTCGTTTGCGGATGAAAAGAAAGTGCATATGCACGCATGACAAAAATGTCGATATTAATAAATCCGCAAATAATGCAATTTTGAACTGGTGCGTAAATTATGCTCCTTAATGCAGAACAATCATCAATAATGATAATCGGGACGCATAACAGACTCGCACAGACTTCCAATACTAACCTATATATTGAATGTTTGATAAAATATTACAAACCGTTTGCAGTTACCATCTTTGATAATAGTTATTTGATTTTGGGGCGTACCAAGCTCAGCAAATATTAGAGTCGAAAAACTAAAACAACGAGCAGCCCGAATTTATCTTAAAATAGGGCTCACTACACCTTCATGCATCATGTTGAAAACTTAATTAAGCTCATATTCTTTTACTAACTTACATAACATTGCATAACAGTTCCAGTTTCCGAAATTTAATTACATATTATACACTAAATCATTTTGCTCCAAGCTAACCGAATTCTCTTCCATCGAACATAAATAAATGCAAACCAACTGCATCATTTAACAGACGTTTAAAATATATTTTTTAGAAATTGAATAGTAAATTGCAAAAACACTGTATGAATGTTAAAGATGATTTGTTGTAATTGATATCTTTTTCATCAGTTTCATATTTTGTCTGTTTTCAAAGTCATCTTGTTATTTTAACATAACTACTTTTTATTCTTTCAGTGTTGAGCCAAAACAAGATTAAACTCCTACTATGTATTGGTTGTATAAAAATATAAAGCAAGATATATCGCCAACTCCAATCCTTGCCCAACTACCTAATTATCCGTACCATTAACATGTTGTCTTACATCCATACAAGAACATGTAATTAGGTTTTGAGAAATGGTGTTTGAAATCACTGGTAAAATCTGTTTAAAAATCCGGTTAAAAAAGCAAGGCTTGATTTTTTTCTCACATCAAATGATGTTTTTACTGACCTAGATGAGGCAAATATTTTACCAGGTTACAGAACAGACCACTCATTATAAGATATTGAATATGTTAATCAAATAAAAATGTTATTAAAGAAGTAAGACAATTATACACGGCAGAAGTTCAAAATTATGACCGCCCAATAGAGGAAATAAGTGATAAAGATATCGTATTAACAATTAATGACCAACTCTTCTTTGAAACTCTTATGATGCAAATTAGAGGTAAAACAATTTCAATTTCCTGTCACAGAAAAAAACAAGAAGAAAACAAAGAAAAACACTTATTAAAAAATGACATTGCCAAATTGAAAAATAGTGACAATTTGGAATCTTCTATTTTAGAAGATAAGAAAAGTGAACTTTTAACTTTAAGGAAAAAGAAATTGGAAGGTTCTCTTATTCGCTCTAGAGCTAAATGGTTATTAGAAGGTGAAAAGCCATCAAATTATTTTTGTAACGTTGAAAACAGGCATTATGCATCTAAATTTATGAATTCACTTTATTCAGATACAGGGGAAAGTCTTATAACTCAGGAAGAGATGTTAAAACAGACTGAAAAGCATTACAAAAATTTATATTCTTACAGAGAAGTAATGGAAACCAACCTCAACACTTTGTTTGATAATACTAACTTTAAAAAAAAACTCTCTGAAATAAAAAAAAAGAATTACTCGAAGGGGAATTTACATATGAGGAAATGCTAAAAAGCTTGAAGAATATGTCAAATTTTTCATCACCAGGGAACTCGGGTTTCACAGCAGCTTTTTATAAATTTTTCTGGTCAGATATTGGTCATTTTTTGGTCCGGTCAATCAACTTTGGTTTGAGGAGTGGTGAATTATCAGTCACACAAAAACAAGGTGCCATTACATGTATACCCAAACCTGAAAAAGATAAAATGTATTTAAAAAACTGGCGGCCCATTTCACTTCTTAATGTTTCAAAAATAAATCAATATGTAGATGACACACAGCTTTTTGCTAAAAATCAAAACTCACTGCCTGAGATCTTTGACACACTAAAATTATACGAATCAGCTTCCGGTGCCAAATTAAATAAAGAAAAAACAACAGGGTTGTTGATTGGAAATCTCAAAAACAAATCTCCCGACTTTAATGAAATTAATTGGACAAAATCTTTTGTAAAAACTTTAGGCATCTGCCATGGTTATGGTATAGATAATGATGATCTCTGGCGTAAGAAAATAAACAAAATCAAAAGTTGTCTACAAATAGATACAACACTGATCCGGAAACTAGGATTTAGAAATAACTATCTCGTTCAATGGTCAAAGGTAACAAGAAAATGTAAAACAGTAACTTGCTGTTTTACAGACGGTCTATTGGTCAGAGAAAACTGAACCATTTATTCATTTTTTTCAATGACCATTTAGAATACAACCTTTTCCCCAATTCTTATGTAATAAATTTGTTTACAAAATATTTAATTTAAAAACAACAGTATATATTAATTTTACCATATAATTGATGAAAGCGATATTATATTTTGAAGACATTCAGGCTTCCTCTAGTACAGGAGACCGTGAACTTCACTTTGGAACCTTTTTTTTTTGCATGATGGGGTAATCTTTTTAAGACATATTTTCTGAAATTTCTTACTGAATAGCTCATGACAAAAACATGAAACTGTGTTAATTTCTGTTAAAATAATTTAAAAGATAATTCTTTATTCACAGAGAGATTTCATATTTTTATGTAAAATATGCAATACACTATATTTTGAAAAATTTTAAGAAAAAAAAAGAATAATAATAATAATAATAAAAATAATAATGATAAATTTCTTTACAATTGTTAAATTAATAACAAAAATGGGATGTTTTAAAATTTCGAGTTTTCGTCGATTTTTCACATTTAAAGTCCGATTAGAAAAAATCGGCCCGAAATTTTTTGCAATGTTTTGATATATTCAGGAACAATATATTTTCAATTCCATAGTCAATTTTCAAAAAAATTAAATTTATAATGTTTTTCCTATCAGCATGAAGGAAATCACTAACATGATCATTCTGTTTGGTTAAATTGTCTCTATGCGTCACTATTTTAGATCAAAGATGAAAAATTCGGCGATTTTACGGTCATTGACAGACGTGCGTAGATGGTGTTGTTTGCGACGTCATGTACAGTGATAGGATTTATAACTGTCAAAACCAATGTCCATTTCGTACCAGGAATATCACAAACTTTCATTTGATACAAAATTCAACTATTTTCTTGAAAATATTTTTAAAGGTACATTCCACCTTAAGGTTTGGGCGCTCAAGATTTATTTAAATTCGTTGTTTTAATTACCAATTATTACGTGTATTTCGGTATTCAAAAGTGTATTTCGGTATCTTTCGGTAAAAACTGTATTTCGGTATTTAGTGTTACCCCCTTTCAAATTGTGTAAACATTCGGTATCGATTTCTCAGTATTCTAAGATAACAATTTAAAACAACGAATCAATGGAACGGAAAGATACATGGGCAACTGTGCTTCTTCTCAGTAGGAATAAATGCCGATCGAATAACTAACTTTTGATTATCACAAGAAGGTCAGCAGTCGCTAACAGTGTTCACTCGTTTTCTACAACACGCTGCAATGTCTGATGACCTACTTTTTTCCGAAGTACGGGACATGCTTATTCATTTATGTTTCATACTTCGTAATGATAAAATTGTTAAACACAAATCTGTATGCAACTTCTTTTAAATCATGAAGTTAACGATGAAGAGTTTTAGATTCCTGTAATCAAATTATTTAGTTCTTATGGCGACCCACATTGGCGTTACTTCACATTGCGCATGCGCTATATTAAGCATGCGCATCTATCCTGGACACAAAACAAAGACTGTTAATGTATATCCAAACTAAGTAGCATTAATATATTCACGCTACTTAATACCGTCTTGAAAACAGCTATTCCAACTCAATATACAGAGATCCTCAATAGAACTTTTGTTATTTCACACAAAACAAATCTTTTAAGATCATCTCTAAAATTCACTACCAGAAACGGCACATTTATTCAACCTAAAAAATTACGATCAAAAGACATCCTTGCACTTTACTCTGTCAAAAACAACCGCGCTCGATTAAAAACTGAAGAAAAATGGGAAATAAAACTTACATTAGATACAATCAGCTGGAACAAAACCTGGAGTTACATATATACTCGTATACAGCAGCTATGCGTCAAATAAAGCAAAACAATTTCAATGGAAATTTCTGCATAATACCATTTACACGGAACATAAATTACATTTAATGAAACTTTCTAGTGGATTTTGCAATATGTGTCATCATGAACAAGAAACTATTTATCATCTTTTCTGGGAATGCTCCAAAATACAGCATCTTTTAAAAGCCATTAAAACATTAGTTAATAGTTTATGCGGAAAATTCAATATAGCTGAAAATCTGTCGTATGAAAATCTTGTTTTAGGATTCAGCACGCAGCATGCAAATATCATAAATACGATTATATTGGAATTCAAATGGAACTTGTGGAAATTTAGAAACGACTATAAATTTTCTAGCAAAAAACCATCCGACAATATACATCTACTTAAACTTTATCGCAGTATCCGAGTCGACTTAGAGACAAAATCCATAAAAAACGAATCTCGCGAAATACTCAACTTTATAAAATCGTATCTTATCTAACCCACCTCATTCATATTTATATTATGCAAATTACATATACCGTAATAAAAAAACTGAATTATAAAATATTGATCGATAGCCTAATTGTCTGAATGACTGATTGGTTATCTGCTTGACTAGTTAGCTTGATTGCTTGTCGGTAGAATGAATGAATGAATGAATGAATGAATGAATGAATGAATGAATGAATGAATGAATGAGTGAGTGAGTGAGTGAGTGAGTGAGTGAGTGAGTGAGTGAGTGAGTGAGTGAGTGAGTGAGTGAGTGAGTGAATGAATGAATGAATGAATGAATGAATGAATGAATGAATGAATGAATGAATGAATGAATGAATGAATTCTTTATTGCTGTTAAAAATATAGTATTGTTGAATTGCACACTGCATCGCTCTTACTGTTTCGTTTCGGGTAAGGACGAATGCTATAGTGACTTGTTTTTAGAGAAACAATCATATATCAACCCCCCCCCCCCCAAAACAAAATAAAACATATTGTTGATTATTCTCAATAAATGTTTACTCACTGCAAACTATATTTTTCATTGTATTTCTTAAACTGTATATGTAATTATTTTATTTATATTATTTATATAATAATGCAGTTTGTAAGGTCTGTGGGGGATGGCTTCCCGACCCCCTCAGCACCTATGACGGGGATAATAAATGAGGTTACCCTGGAAAGGGGCCTGAAACAGAAAAAAAATGTTTCATATAAAATAGCTTCAGCAAGTATTGCAAAGAGATTGAAAATGGTATTAAGTAAAATTATAAGTGAGGACCAAACTGGATTGATTTCAGGAAGATTTATAGGGGAGAATATACGCCTTATATATGATGTGATGTTTTACACTGAAAAATATTTTAAAAAAAACAAGGTATGCTCCTTCTAATAGATTTTGCAACCGCTTTTGACACTATTTCATGGAGCTTTATGAATAAGGTTTTAGAGTTCTTTAGTTTTGGTGAACAATTTAAGAGATGAAAAAATATTTTTTACAAAAACATTCAGTCTTGTGTAACTATTAATGGTCACCTATCTGATTGGTTTTATGTATACCGTGGTTGTCGTCAAGGTGATCCTTTGTCCCCTTACCTGTTCATTCTGTGCGCTGAGATCCTATCTTTGCTTATAAAAAATGAAAACAATATAACTGGTATTAAAATAAATAATCAAGAATTTCGTATATCGCAATATGCAGATAACACTTCTTAACTATTGGATGGCACCGAAAAGTCACTTTTAAGTGCTATGAAAGTTTTAAAATTTTATGATAGCATTTCAGGACTTCAGGTAAATGTGGATAAAACAAAGGCAATTTGGATTGGATCTCAAAAAGGCAGTAACAGACATTTATGTCCAAATTTGGGATTAAACTGGGAAACTGAAAACTTTAAGCTATTAGGGTTAATATTTTCTACTAATTTAAATACAATGGTGGACATTAATTATTCATTAAAAATTGAGGAGATTAAAAGACTTTTAGCTTCCTGGTCTAAACGAATAATTACACCCATTGGAAAAAAATGTGGTCGTTAAAACTTTGGCTCTTGCTAAATTAAATCATCTCATCATAAGTCTTCCAAATCCAAGTACTTATATTGTAAAAACTATTCAAAACCTGTTTTACAAATACCTTTCGAGTTCTGGACCAGATAAAATAAAAAGGAATATTATTACACAGAAGTATGAAAAGGGAGGTCTAAGATTTATAAATTTAGAAAACTTCATGACTGCTACTAAACTTACTTGGTTAAGGAGAGAAAGTAAGATGAATACTAAATATTTTGAATTTAGTAAAGGAACATGTCCACTATTTACAAATTATAACAAATTTGGAAGTATATACACTTCACAACAAGTCAGATTGGTAGAAAATGAATTTTGGAATCAAGTATTTCAAGCCTGTTCTTTATTATCAAATAAAATAAAACCTAATAATTGGTTGAAATTTTTGCAAATTCCAGTTTGGCATAATAGCAATATTAGGATAGGAGGAAAACCGATGTTTGATATTAGATTTGTAAATAAGGGTATTCTTTTTATTAATGACTTTATGAACGTAAGTGGTCGGTTCCTTTCATTTGAAGAATTTACTAACTTATATGGAGAAACAACTAACTTGCTGCATTATAACAACATTATTTTTTCATAAAGGGGCTATTTAGATAAAATAAGAATAGCTCATAAAGCAATTAATAGCGTTTTTCCCCTACAACCACTCACTACTAAATTGATCTATGCATGCGATAAAGGTTGTAGACTTTTTTATGACTGTTTAAACAGTAATGACTCTGTATCAAATGCAAAATACAAATGGCAGCTGGATCTACCCACCATAAACTAAGATTGGCAAAAAATATATAAACTCCCATTTTTCTGTACAAAAGATTCAAAACTACAATGGTTCCAGTTTAGAATAAATCATCGAATACTAGGTACTAATAATTTACTTTTTAAAATGGGTATAAGAAACGAAAATCTTTGTTCTTTCTGTGGAATAGAACCTGAAACTTTATGTCACTTATTCTGGGACTGTCAAATATCGAATAGATTTTGGGCGAATTTAAAAGCAATGATTACTGTTAAATGCCCTAATATAAATATAGAATGGGCAAAACCAGATATAATGCTTGGTAAAAGAGAGCTCCAAATTGCCTTAAACACAATTATTTTAGTAGGCAAATACCATATTTACCAAAACAAAATGAAACACACTCTTCCACATATGCCATCCTTTAGAAATCAGTTTACAGTCTTAATAAAAGCAGAAAAAATTTAATGCCAAATACACTTTCAAACTAGACAATTATGAAAAAATATGGGGTCCATTCTCTGCATTCTGCACAGACAACCAGTGATGCTTAATATGCCTACTTGTTATATATTTCATAAGACCTTAGCCAGCCTCCTCTATCAATAATATACAGTTTATATGTTTCAGCTTTACGAGTTACAGACCGTCCTCCGAATGTTCTTGTACACCTGAAAAAGCTTTCTTCCTTTTTTCTCTCCCTATCCCTCTCCTCTTCTTTTTATCACATTATCAAAAAGGTAAAGCAATTACATTTATACTCTACACTATATTGAACATTGTATTATGACACAGAAACCTTACATTTTAGTAAGGTTTAGCAAACAAGATGTACTGTGGTATCATTAGATTTTGCGAGGAGAAATTTTCGCACGTAGAAAAATGCCATTTTTCATACCGGCATACATTCATGAATTTGTATTAAGTTTAATGATAGATAACTAAAGGCTTAATTTGGCCGGGGTTTAAATTATGCACACTTTCCCATGCACAAAATATGCGAAAATAATGTCCACGCAAAATAGAACGTTTCCACAGTGATAGAAGAGAAAATATTAAAAGAAGTCATTCATTTTGAAATACATATATTGCGTTTGTTGATAATTCTGTTCTGGTTCTATTTCATATATTATTATTATTTTGTCCTTTTTATATCACTTTAACTGTATGTAATAAATCAAAACAAAATATATATGTATTTTTGATCACTTAGGAACTTATTCATATTTGGTAATGCTTAGCAGATAAGATGTACTGCGGTATCATTTGATTTTGCGATGACAAATTTTCGTGCAGAGATCGAAAATGCCATTTTCATATCGGCAGAAATTCTAGAATTGGTATTAAGTTTAATGATTGAAAACTAAAAGCTTAATTTCGCTGGGGTTTAATTATGCACACTTTCCAATGCATAAAATATGCGAAAATAATGTTCACGCAAAATGGAATGTTTCCACAGAGATAGAAGAGAGAATATCTAAAAGTAGCCATTCATTTTGAAATACATATATTGGGTTTGTTGATAATTCTGTTCTATTTCATGTATTATTATTACTTACTATGTTTCTTTCTATATAAAGGAAACAAAACTGTATGTTATAAATCCAAAAAAATTGTACTTTAGATCAATTAAGAACTTATCCATACCTGGTTATAATGTCTTATAAAGAACATTGAAACTGTACACTAACAAGTGCAATAAAAGAACAGAACACTTACAAACTTAACAAGAACTATGATATTTTGTTATGTACATGTATATTGCTTTACTGTAATAAAAAGTTACAAATAAAAAATCTGTTTAGATCTATTAAAACCTCAGGTGACGTTACAAAGAAGCTTAAATCAAATAACTTTCAGGCGTTCTGTTTGTCAACTTATGCTTTTTCCACTTTGTACACCTCAAACTTATAATTTAATAAGAGACAAGCTCACCAGTCTCATTGAGAAAACTTTTGCAAGAGAAAATAAAACCGTTATCGCTTGTAGTGAACATAGAGCATTTTTAAAGATGGTTATTTTGAGAATTATACTTTACGGACTTGTCAAGACCTAATAAAGTCGCTAACTTTCTTACTGGATAACCTGTATGTTTGATTTGGCGCCTCTATTGATAAACAAGTAATAGGCATTCCAATGGGTACTTATTGTGCACCCCTTGTTGCTGATCTGATTTGTTACGGTTATGAAAGAGAAGGTTATGTTACCTCTTCTACCAAACATCAGGATGACATTATTTCAGCCTTTATCAACGCCCCGGGGTACCTTGTTAAAATGTTAAATATAGATAGTAACCATTTTCCATTTCTGGTTAATAAAATGTATGCCAATGAACTACAGCTTAATAAAGCAAACACCAGATGAGCAAGCAAACTTTCTTGATCTAAATCTTTCCACTGAAAATGGTTACGTCACTACTAAAATATATGATAAAAGAGATTATTGTAATTAATATGAAGTAATTTTTCTCGTTTTTAGACCTCAATATTTCTCTTGCGACATCTTACGAGATTTATATCTCACAGCTTGTTAACTTTCCTAGAGTTTGTAATTATGTTTAAGAATTCAATGTTATAATCATTGCATAACAGACAACTTTAAAACAATGTTATCGGAATAACAAATTAAAACCTTTTATGATGTTTTATCGACGATAACCATATTTTGTTTTTTTTAAAACATGTGCATCTGATTGCAACAAGGTATTTCACAGCAAGTTTTTTTATTGAGATTTAATTTATAAAAGTTAGAAATAAAGAGCAGCATTGATTTCTCCACGTTATTCGCGATAAGTATCTGTAAATTCAAAAAGAAAGGTTACCAACATGATATTCTACAGCGCTCTGCTTGCCTGGTGATTAACAAATCTACAGTTGATCATTATACTTACCTCTTTGGTTGCACGACGGTCGCAGGGGTTAAAGATTTATGAAAGTTTATGGGAAATTCCTGTAAATAAACCTAGGAGCTCGATATATTTCTTTTATCCCTGTTACCGTGTTCTTGTTTATTTAACTTAGAGACTCTGGTCTCGGTAAGGTCTTTGATTACCCGCCCTTTTGCGTAACAATGCTATTAGCTTCTTATGTTTTATATGCTTGTTTGCTTTTGCATGCAACATTGTCGAAAAAATGAGTGGGTTGGAGTTATTTCACCAAGACAACTTGTACTTGTTTATTCATATGAAAACCTGTTGCGGCAAGTGTGAGGTTGGTGCACCCTGGTTTGAACCCCCAGTGGCAAATTGTTTTGCCTTTGACGGTTCCAAGGCAGACACCCCTCGGGTTCTCTTTCTCGTTAATTGCTTTTGGTGTCTATTATGAAATTTATCAACCCATGCTCTGTGTTCCTCTCTACGTGTTGTCTGTGTGGAGAGGCCGTGTCTTCTGGATGTGGCCATTCCTAATATGCATATTTTCCTTTTTTCAATTATTTCGTTTAAATGTATTTGTATTTGTAACTTCTTTTATTATTATTATTATTATTATTATTATTATTATTATTATTATTATTATTATTATTATTGGAAGGTCAGCGAATACAGTTTGAGAATACCCTAAACGCGTGCAGCTTTGGCTAAAGTAACATTGTGAATATAACAAAGGCACTCAGCAGCAGAGCAGCAGGGTAACCTTAGGCAGTTTTGAGCATACTCTAAGCACGGTCAGCTTTGGTTGTTGAGCTCTATACTATATAAAGAATATGTTCACTGATTTGTCGGACAAACAAGGCCATCTCATCTCAAGCTATTTGGGTATATATCTCCGAAGCACACATATGTGAGCTTCTTAAGTTGACATTTTATTTTTTGAAATATGCACTGTGATCATGACATATAATCGAACGTGTTCTCGAGAATTTCACCACGCCGAACGTTGAAGGCTCGCTCCTCAAGCTGCTGTTACCGTCAACAAAATGATTTCGTGTTTTGACCTGACCGCCATGTACAACTTACGTTACATCCATAAGGTCGCCTTATTATGTTGCTAACCAGAAATTGTTTCTTGGGATTGTTGAAGAACATAGAAAATAACAGCAATACCGGTTTAATTGTTAACATTTTATTGCAACAAACTGTATAAAACAACGTATACAAAATAATTTGCCGTTGAATTCCACTGCAGCATATCTTTAAAACAAAACAATACTTTTCTTACTGAAGTACATACTGACTATCATATTACGGTAGCGCGATGGGGAGACTGGGGCAGTAATAGAATTTCAGGTGCCAAGGTTATAAAGCTGAGATTGGAAACCAGTCTCAAATCTCAAGCATCTGATTGGCTGAAATGGCGACCAGTCGCCATTTCTGCCAATCAGATGCTTGAGATTTGAGACTGGTTTCTATGCTCAGTTTTATAACCTTGAGCACAGGTTTAGATAGGAAAATAATGGGTTTCGTTAACATACACAATGATAAAGTAGACATTTTACTTCTTGTGTTAAAGCAACTTCTCCTATTTTGATATTTGATAGAGAAGTCGGCTCAGCATAGAAGCAGACCACTTTCTGTTTATTACATGTTGAACATCAAGCACCATGAATGATATGACCATATCAAACAACAAAGCTAACATGTTAAACAATTAAATACAAAGAAAACATTTAAGTTGGGTACTTCAGTTAACTGATCTTCATGTAATCGTCACATTTATAGTCAATTTAATAACATTTGGTTTTTTTCTTTTTATCGTCAAAATTGATATTTTTAGCAGATTTTAAGAATATGACTTGAGTGCTGTGAAAAAATATGGGGAGATACCTTCTCCATCAATATGACTGGCACTTTTACTTCACTAATTATGCAAGTTGACACAGTTTTGTAGCCTGAGAGTTGAAAATCTCGTATTTCCACAGGTACGTGTCTCTACGTAAGAAAATTATATCACATATTGAATATTATGGCATACAATATACATCTTCTTTAATTCATTACGGTATACGGTTAATAAAGGTGAATCATCACACAACCCCATTAGACCAATGTCAATATTGTAACAATATTCAAAGTTCAGGATATAACAAGGTTATTTTTAAAACTTTCTTTGATGCAGAAAACCCACTTGCATTTAATATCGATAATCTAGATAAAAAAAACCATCTATATCATGTATGCTACTGGTTAAATAATTATGATTCAACGCCAACGGAAGCAAAGCGCTGTTAAATGATTGCTTTTTTTCAAATTTAAAGCCGAACTCTGATGATACACCTTAAAACCAGCAGTTTACACAAGATCAGCATGTATTTCCTTATTATATTTCACAGCAAGTCAGGTGCCACTGTTGTTTATATTAAACTCACCCTAATGTTTGTTTTAAATTGATATGAGAGACGAAAATTCTTAGTTCTGTACACGGTCATCATCCTAGTTTAATATTTTTATAGAATCCATAATGAAGTGTCATGAAACCTGAGTTTCAGGTCAGCTGTCCGAGTCCCAGTATTATCTAGATTCTATTGATTGGAGAGTACTGGGCTAAATAAAATAAAACTGAGCATGGGAACCAGTCACAAATCTCAAGCATCTGATTGGCTGAAATGGCGACTGGTGACTTGGCGAGCACTGGGCTAAAGATTATAATACTGAGCATCTAAACCAGCCTCAAATCTCAAGCGTCGCCATTTCAGCCAATCAGATGCATGCTTGAGATTTGGGACTAGTTTCCATGGTCAGTTTTATAACCTTGGGCACTTGTATTTTATGACCGCTCTTTAGACTTCCATTATACTTGTAAATTGTTAGAATTTTGGGAATCCTTGAATAATATGCATCCGCTCTTTTAAAGTATTCGGATTAGCCCTAATATTAATGATTATTCAAAGCAGTCACAATGCACAATGTCGCTCCAGATGATTAAAATCGTATTGTCACACCAATACTGATTTGAGGCGCATTCCTTATAAATCCAATATTATAAATTGCTCTAAAAGTAACTGTTGCATTATAGAGATTGTAATGTATTGAGAGCAGATCCCCACATCTGTTACCATAGAAAGAAGCCAGGAACATGCGTATAAGCCAACTGGGATTTTAGAAACCACGATCCGTACATTAAAGGCCTCCATGGGATGTTTCTTGAATGTCATTGCCATTTTTCGTTGACAGTTTCACAAAATATTGTGTTAATGATCTTTGTATTTTCTGAACCAGAAAGTGGATTTTATCCATGTTTTTATCGGAAACTAAATTATACGCCTACTACTTTATTTAGGACACTTAGTTAAAAGTTAAAGTGCTCTATGTTTTGTTTTGTCGAATACGTTATATACTATATTTTGGGACGATTCGCAACCTTTAAAATAATGTGGCATGTAGTTATTCGCGGATAAATTCTGCACGAGTTTCCACGTGACTAATTGAGCTTATGGCTATTAAAATGTGCTTAATAAATTATAATGAGTTGGTTTAAGAACTTAATATCCGGTTCTTATCATTTGCCTTGTAAATCATCTTAGCCTGAATTAATTGTGTGCTTTTTATGTACTTTTTTCATTGACCAGTCATTTTGAAGCACATTTAACACCACAATTTAAGAACCAATAAATACAAATGAAAAAACATGTAAATGGAAATAAATACCAAATGAAACATCTGACATGTTTGTGCACCAAACTGTGAAAAATTAACGTATTAACTTCTATACAGAATGTACATAAATTAACTTAAGAAGCTATTTACATAATAATCAACAGTCGTTTTACCACTAACTCGTGACCAAGATCGAACAATCCGTTTCCACGCATTATTACTATGACCCATTTCCGAGCCTCGATTTCACTGGACTCAAAAGTTTGTCTGTTGCAGAAGTTCACCTATTTCAACCTACTTTAGTACCCAACACCGGCGATATGGCGTGCCACTTTGCATTTTCGGCTGGTCTCGGTGATAAAATCTCATCCCAGTGTTGACGCCCACTCCGACATCCGGTGTTTCCGACTGTCACGTGTCCTACAATTGTGTCTTTCGTATGTAACTTTCCACGCATTATTACGAAGTCAAAACTACACTCACTGACGTCATGTCCGCTCAAGTCAAATAAAAAAGGCTGGTTCCAGATGGGAAAATACCCACTCTGAGACTTCGTTTCTTGTTCTCTGAGGACTTCTTTGTTTTTCAGAAGTTTAATTGTCACATAATGAGCTGGAAAACAAAACAACAACATGTTATACTTTGATGGGAAAATGTTTATTCTTGTGTTTATAATTTATGCGAGAGTGGGTGGGGAAAACAGAAAAAAAACTTTATTGAACCCTAATAGAAGCTGACCATTAATTTTTTTGTTTCACAACGAGGTCATTGTAAAACATCTGGAATGATCGATTAAAACGCGACATTTCATTAATATTACTACTATTCCCAAGGTTATAAAACGTAGAATGGAAACCAGTCTCAGTTTTATAACCTTCAGCCCAATTTAAGTTGATAAGAACGTTCAGACAATCCCTATCACGAGCAGCTTTAGTTCGATTGTCTCTAAACTGGTTTACATATTCTTTTTCTACATCACGAACGTTTCAAGTTATACGAGGCAAAACCACAAACGATCCATTTTATACAAAGAACATTCAAAACTATGATTCAATTTTTAATATGAGCTTTTTCTCCATCTCTAGATCGCCCACGTGTGGTCGGCATCTCAGAACTTTGAAATACATTAAATTCAGAATTTTCATTTTTTATTAAAGAGTTACAGCAAATCTAATATTATTAAATTTTTGAGAAATATTGTCTTTTACATGACTGTGAATGCAGTATCAAAGAAGAAAATGTCAAACCAGAGATTCAGTTCAGTTAAATAAACCTTCCTCCATAGTTTTCGATTTCAAAAGATTTAATTATAATCTTAAGACTAGAAAACATGCCGTTTATAAAAGGAGAATCTGTGCATTCGGTAAGTCAGGAATTTTCTGTGAGTCAAAGTTTTATGAGTATAACAAAATAATGCAGGTTTTCATTGGTCGTCATTACAAATTACACTTGCAATATATATGAGTAACTACACCATTTTTGTTACAGACCGGACTGAAGGCTATAAAACTGAGATTGGAAACCAGTCTTAAATCTTAAGCATCTGACTAGTCGCCAATCAGATGCTTGAGATTTGAGACGAGTTTCCATGCTCGGTTTTGTAACTTTGAGCACTGAACTACTAACCTGGTCGCCCAATAAGCTTGTCCGACTTTGGTAGGCCACTTGCTTTTCGTACCATCACCTTCATGCGGTTAGCTGTTTGCTGATATTCTAGGCATACGAACAACGAGCCTAGCTCTTCCAATAAATACTTGTCTCTTGTACCCTGAAAAAATAATATATAACATACATTTTATTGCCAGTGTTCTGTACGTTATTACACGTATATTTACTGTCCATTCTTATATTTTTACACGTTTTCCATGGAAATAGATGGCCAAACGCAGCACATTAAATTGCACTTTAAGGATGAGCTGTCGGTTCGGGAGTTACCCATCAATCTACCATCGTTATCACTTTGATTTCAAGTCAAACTGACAGAGCACCAATCTCAAATGGGTTAGTGAATGTCGTTGGTAAACAGTGAAATAAATTTATAACAATATGTTGGGCATTAAGTATTCCCCCACCCAGTTTCCTTCCAATGGCGTATTTAGATTTGGTAGGTACACATGAAGTACCGGAAGTGTCACTTGAGCGGAAGTTAACCTAGATACACAGGTTTTGCTTAAGTGGGTTAAGAGATGCTCGGCAAGTTTTAGAAACCTGTTTTGAGAAAAGTATTTATTTTGAAGCAAGTATAACGTTGTTTTGAGGAAATATCACCGTCTGAATCAAACACGGTGCGCCAAACTTGATTTAGAGATTACTGTTACTAAATTAAAACAAACAAGGAAAACAAATCAATTAAACCAACTTACGGAACGAACTTTATTTTTGTCAAGATTAAAGTTGAAAGGAAAGGCCTGTTCGCTTGACAAATCGACGTCCCCACACTCCATAAACATTTCTCCAATGACTCCATCTTTACCCGACAAATTCTTCTTTTTATAGTTAAGTACCAGCCTCAATGTCGATTTTTCTACTTCCGGTAACGTCATGTCATCGAACAGAAACGCTTCGTTTAAGACGACATCTTTATCCGCCCGAACGCTCCGACTGTGAACACCGTCCGTGTTTCTGGGAAAAAGGTAAACGCTGACGTATATATCGTTCCCATAATTCTTTATTGGTATGTCGGCAATCCGGAGTAATTTTAAGTGTAATTGACGAAGTTTGTGAACGTATTTCAAAGTAAATGACACAGATACAGTATGCTCAGCTTCATCGAAGGAGTACCTCATTACCAGCGACTTCGACCTTTTTAATCCTTTAGGAGCCGGTGGCGGACTTGTACTGCCCGAACTTTCGAAAGTCGCAAATTTGGTAAGATTTCCTTTGCTCTGTCTTGCCTTGCTCTCCTTATACTGTGACAGTTCTAAATCGGAGACCTTAATGTCATTTGTCCCTTCAAAGGAACTGTAGCTTGTTCTCGGAGTAGGCTCGCTAAGCTGTCGCTTGGTTCCAACCACTGTGAAAGGCTGGGTTCGAAATAAGCTGGTGGCCATGTGATCATATTTCGCGGATATGCGGCTTCTCTTGTTCTTGCGGAGTTTCCGGTAGATCAAGATGGCGACCACAATAATGACAGCTAATCCAAAGGCTGCTGCCCCGGCAACGGCAAGGATCACAGTGGCTAAAATAGAAAATAATTCATGTTATAATTGTTTAAAAGTAAAAAATGATTTATACTTGATTTCTTGATTATTCTAGGGACAGGATTTATGTGACTGACCGGGAAAAAAATTCACTTTGCAAACTTTAACAACAACAACAACACAAACGCTGTAAACATTTCGAATATTACAATGTTACTGTTTTAACTGTAAATATTTGCGTATGATATGACATAATATGCAAATATTTAAGTTAGTGTACTGTCACATACTTTTGAAACAGTATGCATCATTTTTCGGCTGTTTTCTTAATTTACGCGATAAATAAATTAGGGGCGTTATTTTTGAGATTTGGGCACATTCACATAAATTCTTATCGCATTGCAATTATTTTTCGTTTCAAACTGAAGGGATGTTTGTGTCGTGCGCGCAGTTATAGCTCCTTCGCTCGATGATGTAGTTTTATCACTACCTTTCAAGAATGTAAGGATGAAGGAATTACCTTCAAATGCTATGGCAAGACATGGTTTAAATAAATTTAGATAATGTGTTATTAGATTTCACATACGGTAGAGAATATTTGACCTTTTAAGTTTGAATTACTTATATTCTCATGGAATAGAAACTCTGATCAAAGCAATTTAATACTGCTACATTCAAGTAGTCTGACAAAAAATATCGTGAAATGTAGGAATGTGAGTTTGTTTACTATGAGCGCACATTGAATCGCTTTAACGAACCAATTATATACCATTAGCCGTGTCACCAGCATTTTTCTGTGTCATTTTTTTTATAATGTAATTGTCACTTTCACAGGTTTACAGAGTACATCGTTAGTTTCGATTAAATGTGTCACATGAAAAGATTTGGAAGTTCTTTCTGTAACTAATTTACTTGGAATTGACAGGTCACGGAGTTTCTCGGATTGCCCATGGCTTATGCAGCGTTCCTGTTAATGCTCCGTAGACAGATATGTTGTCGTCTGCCATGAAAAGCAGACAGCTTCAATATGGCGTGGGCGGACTAGAAAATAAATAATGTCTTTCCGAGAGAAAAGCGACTGGCGAGGATTCAAAACGCAGATAAGACAGATTATTTCCAGAATGACCGAAGACGATAAAAAGAAAGTTAACACTCATAATAATTGCGAGAAATGTCAATGTAATAGACAGATAATTAGAAATACATATCCGAAATAAAATAAATAATTCCGAAATGCGAGCTTAACGAGTCTTGCGGAGAAATAAATGCTTGGTAGTCCGTTTGAAGAAACTATTTATAGACGGCCTGCAGCATCCTAAAACCGAGTTTATTTTAGAGAATAATTTTTACTGTTTTTGAAGGACAAGCAGCAGCAGCAGCAGCAGCCTCATTATTATCATCACTGAGCAGCAACACCACCACTACCAGCTACGTTACCATGACTTCAGCGTTATAACAATAATCATCATCATTATTTATCATAATCGCTATTATCGTAAAAATTATCATCGCTATCATCATCATCATCATCATCATCATCATCATCAATACCACAAACACCATCACTACTATAAATACCCTTATAAGCATCCGTGTCACCGTCTTCGTCGATATCGTCATTAACCGCTTTTTATTATTTCGCTGTTAGGAGCTTTTTTACCGATTTCTGACATCTGTAGAAGTTATTGAGTAGTAATTCATCTTCACAGACCACAATTAAAACTGTTATTCTAGGGTACCTTTGACGTAAAATTCTTAGTATAATATTAGCTTTTATTCCCATATAGAAAGATTTATGACACGATGTCAATCATTTCAGCAAATAATTCTTACATCTTTGGTGTTTTCTTTTTCTGAAACCTTTGAAATGCACGTGATTTGAGAATGAAACTGGCATGATACAGTTAAGGTTTGAAAGTAACGAATAAAGAGGGCAAATATCAGTAATTTTGGTTTATGTAAATGAAATTCATGAAGCCAGTCAACCGTTTTGTGGCACATAATTTTCCAGACTTCTGGATTTTTGGTATTGTCGCAATGTCAGTGTCACTTTCTGTGCGAATATTATCTAATATGTCTTTTTTACCAAAAAGTTTAACTTTTTCATGTAACAAACTTATGACTGACCGAAACGAACCCTTTTCTGGAAATCAGGCATCCGATCCTACAATGAACTGATCAAACGCGTAGAAACAGAAAAGGGGACTGAATCGTTAACATGAGAAATGATATAGATAGTTCCCAGGGCGGAAGTTTCCAACAATCGCTTGGATAGGGTTTTTTCCTGTTATTATTAAAATCGTCTTTTGGGGCCACATTATCATAACTTATAATGAAATCAGTCAGCTCTTTATTGCTTCTGCTGTTGTTGTTGTTGTTGTTGTTGTTGTTGTTGTTATTGTTCTTGTTTTGAGGGTAGTGAGGACAGACGAGCTGATTTAAGAGTAAATCACAAATGTTGATATAAAAAAAAGAAAAAAAAACAACATGTCTGAAATCGATGATGATAATTATATGTACTAAATTACATTTGTACTATTTAAGTGTTTTAATTAGATAATAATCGCACAAAAAGTGACACTAACATTGCGATAATTCCAAGCATGATGTGGATATAGCAATATGTTACCCACTACATCTTAAAGAAATATATTCTCATCATCCCTCATCTCTCATCAATTTAACCCTCGTCATCATCTGCATCAGCAGCAAGAGACGCAGCAGTACTATCACCATCATTATCATCATCTTCATCACTGTCATCATTATTTCTACCAACACCACCACCACCAC